>JABAKA010024122.1:13567-38705 GCA_018857285.1 Termitomyces sp. Mi166#008 | reverse complement strand
AATTTAGCACCTTGAAGGTTTCCATTGGCACATCTACTTCTTTCACCACTATTCTCTCCACATCTCGCAAACCTACCATAGTTTAGTTACAAAGTCCCTTAGCTCACCAAGTTTATCAGCTTAGTTGGCCAACAAAAAGCTATCTCTACATCACCTACAGTTTGATTCTCTAGAACCCTGCCAGAACCCACCTTACTTACATTGTGCTTTGGATTTATATTCACTTCCTTATAGGTAGCCTACAATCTACCTACTTTCTTTTGATAGGTTGTTTGTATCTTAGAACAAAAGCTCACGTAGACCTCTCTTTCTAGCATGCATCTAGGCAACCAAGCATGCTATCAGCATTGAATAAATGAGCATGGGAGTCGCATTTTAATGTGATGTCGTAGTTGTAGAGTGCGGTACATGTCGAGCTGAGAGGTGGCCGCAGTAGGGGTTTTGAAACCAATGGCAGGGCATGGTGTAGTCCACACCTAGGGAGGAGCCATCGTCAAGGGATCCAGTCCTAAATCATATAAGTGACAAGCGAGCACGAGAGGCAAGCAGCTGAGGGCACGCAAGTGGCAGGTACGGGTGAGGAGCAAGTCATCAATCAGGGGGATATGTAAAAGAAGTGCATAGAGTAAGCCATCAGGAGGGTAGGGCAGGGTCGACCCTCCAGTCAGAGAGCATAGGAGGTAGGGTTGGTGCAACCAGCTAGGAGAAGGGGTTGCATAGTAGTCCTGTCGACCTGTAAGGGGATCAGCCATCCGTGGGAACCCTAGCCACCACCCACCACCCAGTACCCTTCCCCAGAAGGCGGTAAGCAGCAGGCGAGCCAGGCACAAGGGCACTGGTGGGCCCAAGGCAGGCAGCGAGCAAGAGGCATAGAGGCGAGAGCAAGCGGAAGCTGAGGCTATCACTGGAGGCACTCACAGTTGTGTCAATGTGTAGACCCAGAGACACTGCTATTGACAGGACTGAAGATGTACCATGCCCTAGTCCATCCTATATACTACATCGGCTAGTGCTATGACTAATCTCTATATGCTAAGCGGGAGCTGCTGACTATGAGCTATTGGCTAAGCAGGCCGGTATGTATTAGTGATGCATAATCGTCAATGATCAGCTGATGTACTAGGCTTACCAAGCATGCCAATGCCAAAAGTGCTGACATGAGCCAGACTTACCAACCAGGGCTTGGCAGAGGCTGTGCTAGTGATGTAGAGTGGCCATGAGGCCAGCTGACCCAAATGGTGGAGAAGACATTGATGGGAGGTGTCAGGATAAGGCCAGGTGGCCTGGGAGACAGCTAGAGTTGCCTAAGAAAGCAATGCTGAAGATCCAGAGCTAAGCTGAGCTAAGGATGGATGGTTCAAGAACCAGTCCCCTGACAGGATGATGTAAGGAGACAGTTCCTTATAAGGACATGTCCAATCTAACTTGGCTTAGTTTGGTATAATCAGTCTTCTTCTATCTGTCATCTGGGCTGCTCAGCATTCCTTTATACCCTTCTGCCAGTATTAGTTGTCTTCTATGAGCCATTGATCAGACCATTACTCATCTTTGATTATTGTTAGTCATTTCCCTTTACACACTTCAGGCTGATGTGTTATATAGTGTTAGTCATAGGTACCAGAGATGTAGTATATAAGGCAGCCTGTAGGATGAAACATCCTCAGACTGAACAATAGCAGTGTTTATCAGGCTTATACATTGAACCAACTGTAAGGCTATCAGTAACATGCTCTCCTGTTGTCAACACCCACTCTTGTCTTAGCTTATTCCTTGCTCACCCTTAGCCTGCCTCCATGGCTTGCTTGTTATCTATCTGAACATTGTCTGGCTTACTTCTTGGTTGAGTATCCCATAGTCTAGCTGTTTCCTTACAGACTCAAAGACACTGCTATTGCTAGGACTGACTATGCTCCAGTTCATCTTATATACTACATCAACTAATATTGTGATCTGATCTCTATATGCACTGACTATGATTTATTAACTAAGTGAGCTAGTATATAATAGTAATATGTAATTAACAATGATCAGCTGATGTACTAGGCTTACTGAGCATGCCAAGACTAAAGGTGCTAACATGGGCCAAGTTTACTCATCAGAGATAGCAAAAGCTGTGCTAGTAATTTAAAGTGGGCCTAAAGACCAGCTGACCCAAGTGGTAGTGAAGATGATGGATGAGAGGAAGTAAGAATAGGGCTAGGCAGCTTAGGAGATGGCTAGAGTTGCTTGAGAAGGTGATGCTGAAGATTTGGAGCTAGAGTTGAATAGTTTAGAGATTAGTCTTTTAATAACAATCACTGGAAGTTTATGGTGATACAGTTTTGATTCAAAGATCTCAGTAAAAGCTATGCCAACTGACTTTCCACCAGAGTAGAGAAGTATTTGGATCACCACTTTTTGTGCTGCTTGATGCAAGGCTTATTTAAAAGCACTGTCATGTCTTCTTTACTAGGATTTGAGCTTGAATGCAGTTAGTATCAAGTATAACAAGAAAGATCTATGAGGTTAGTGATCAAGTTTAAGCTTTACTAGGTTAAATGGCATATTGGCATCAGCCTGATTAATACTCCTGTGATAGATGCAGAGTTTTGTTATGCCATGTAGACTTCACCATATATAATGAAGCTGTCTTTGTCCATCATGATAGTCATTGTCTTTCTTAAACAAGAGATCAAAGCACTGGGTTAAAGGTAGCATATGGAGTCTCATTTTGAAGAGTGTTGAAATGTTCTTTACAAGAGCTAGGATATCAGTAACATGTGGGGTTGCTTTTTGAATGTTGGTTCTCAAAGGTTTTATACTACATTCTGGGCTTGTAAAGCATTCCTGTCATGCCGAGTTACAAGAGAATAATACCTCAATGCTAGCTCAATGATTAAGTCTTGATTAGGTCACCCATCAAGATCTTTTGCTCATATAACCACTCACCATATATAATAAAGCTCTTCTTGTTTGAACTAAATGGTTGAAGCCTTACTGTAGTTTATAGAGTGAGTGACACTGGTATGTACTTGGTGCTGAGTGAGGATGATAAACAGCTGAGTAATGCCAAGCTGAGGCTGACAGAGTAGGGTGGGTTCTGAAGATTAGCTGATCTGATCAGGAGGTGGTACCAAGATGGAGCTAAGCAGTGTACCAGCATCAACAGAGTTGGAGATCAGTCTCCTTATAGATGCAAGTTAAGAGTAGGGAAAGGCATCATGGTGAGGTTGATCAAATGATTGGTTCTTGATAGAAGGATGAAGAGGTATGGGAATGATCAGGCCTCTCTGGCTTATTTTTGGATTGGGTAGTACACCACACCCTTTGGTGTGTAGTGGGGACTGGGAATCACCCATAATCAACTGTTACAATCCAATGTATAAAAATGAGCTGGTATTTTATTGGAACCGCACATAGCATGTGAATGAAGTTGTTGTCCGTGATGAGACCCAAGGCGAGTCAGGCGTGTGTAGGCTGACTAGCTCAGTTGGTTAGAGCGTCGTGCTAATATCTTGCTTTCCTCCGTTCATATATATTAACGCGAAGGTCTTGGGTTCGATCCCCACGTTGGCCAAAGAAAAGAAGCCATTCTTTTTCATTTCATTTCATATGCAAGTTCCACCTTTGTCTTATGGTTATTATTATTGTTACATGACTTGAGCATAACGACGCGATTTGAATACAAAGTTGTACCACTATGCCTATGATCACTCACCCAGATCCGGTAACGGCGTCAATCTCACCCCTCACGGCATATCATACCGCGATCCGATCCACTCTCCACTCCAATCTGCACTCTGGAGCCACAGCACGGGTAGCCGACAGGATGTATGTAAGGCAGTGATGAGACGCAGGAGATTAGACAGATCGGTCCGGCGAGGGTGGACTGCCGACGTTACTCCATAAGGACATCACGCGTTGTGGATGGCTTGGCCCTCTTGACCTCTCCCCATGGATGCAGGCAACGAATCGCCGCCTCATCGCACGCACATTCTGGGTTCCTTCCTGCGCGGCCGACCGAGGAATTCGTCCATCATCAACGCCGACAATCGTGAACTCTCCCCTTCGCCGCCCGTGCAACCTTCTGCTTCTACCACCACAGCCACCACAGCCACAGCCACAGCAACCACCACCACCACCACACTCTCCAACATGCTCCGGCGCCGCCGTTCAGTCGGAGCAATCACCACGCCCGCCCCGCCATCCGCCCCCACCACGTCCGCCAACTCCCCCGCCCAAGCCACCCACCGCATCCGCCTCGTCCCCCACATCGATTCCCGCCGCACACTCCGCTTCGACGCCATCACCCGCGACCTCGTCTCCGGCACCCCCCCCCTCCGCATCGGCCGCTTCACCGACCGCTCCGGGCTCGGCATCGCCGCCGTCAACGCCCTCGGCTCCAACCGCCTCGCCTTCAAAAGCAAAGTCGTCTCGCGCGCCCACGCAGAGATATGGGTCGAGACCGGCGGTCGCTTCTTCATCAAGGACACCAAGTCCTCTAGCGGGACGTTTTTGAACCATGTCAGGCTTAGTCCTGCCAATACCGAGAGTAGGCCTTTTCAGATGAAGGATGGGGATATCTTACAGCTTGGAGTTGATTATCAGGGGGGGACGGAGGATATATATAAGAGTGTGAAGATTAGGATTGAGTTGGGGAGGGAGTGGCAGGCCGGCGCTAATGCGTTCAAGTGGGCGGGGGGTTTCGCTTTTGTCGCTCTTATCATGCTCACAGTCTTTTATGCAGCACAAACACACTTAAAATACTGAAAACGCTCCAAACGCCTCTCATCCCCACCACCACCACCACCACGCCAAAGACCCAAATCCCCGACTGCTGCATCTGTCTCTTTAGCGTAACGATCCGCCAAGCGCTCTTCATCGCCCCATGCTCACACACGTTCCACTATAAATGTATACGGCCCCTCCTCGAGACGCACCATCCCGCGTTTTCGTGCCCGCTTTGTAGGACCTTTGCGGATTTGGAGGAGGATGTCGAGGTTGAGGGTGAGGGCGAGGGCGAGGATGCGGGCGGGGCGCAAGAGGAAGAGGGAGAGGGAGAGGGAGAGGGAGAGGGAGAGGGGAGTGGAGCGCATGACCCGCTCGTCGCGCTCGTCGAGCCCGTCCCTATGCACGCCCACACACCGATTGTCGAAGTAGAAGAGAGCGAGGGTCCGGAAGACGAGATGCATGGCGTCGAGAGCGAAGCGAGCGCAAGCGGGAGCGGGGCGTGTCCGGTGAGCGAGATCGGCGAAGTCCATGTTGGGACGGAGATGCAGGTTGAAGTCGAGGTGGACGCGACTGTTGCGGGGAAACAGAGAGATGTCGTCGTTTCGTCGTCGTCGTCGTAGCCCCCCCCCTCCCCTCGTTGTTATGATTTCTTTTTTTTATGATACCCCCCACCCCCACCCACACACACCTACGCTATCTCAGTAACATCACATAGTGCTCTTTTTTTTTGGTTAAGCATCGATACGACATATACAGATTTTATGAATTTATTGTACCTCTTTTGTGGATTGATGGTTAGCTATTACGGATTTTGTGTGAACGAGTTGAGAGAGTACGTGTCTGCGCCCTCTCTTGATAATAATAATAAGAATACTGCCCTCTCAAGCTCCACGCAACGTGACGAAGAAAAGAAAAAAGAGAGGGAAAAGGCGATGTAGATGGCCAACGTGGGGATCGAACCCAAGACCTTCGCGTCAACATGTCCGCACGCATGGGAACATATTAGCACGACGCTCTAACCAGCTGAGCTAGTCGGCCCTTACGCAAATGTTATCTCGCGGTATCAAGTGGTGAAGAAATAATAAAAAAAAACATCGTGGGATGGTTGGTGGATGGCTGACGTGGGAATCGAACCCAAGACCTTCGCGTCAACATGTACACAGATCACAAATAAATATTGGTGCGACGCTCTAACCAACTGAGCTAGTCAGCCATTGTTGATTGTGTTGGGTAATCTAACATCGCCTATGAGACGCGCGAGGAGCAGGTTATATGTGGCTACTCACTCCTCCCTACTTCCCCCATCTATAATGATGGAAGTGGATACCGGATCTCAAGGCCTGAAAGTCAACGCTGGGCTTGAGCTATGAACATGTGAGGTAAGAATTTATATGGGGAGCAAAAACTTAGGGCTTAACTTAAACTCACGTATGGCCAACGTGGGGATCGAACCCAAGACCTTTGCGTTAATATGTCCGCGCGCACATATATTAGCACAACGCTCTAACCAGCTGAGCTAGTCGGCCATAGCCAGAACCTCCTTACATACACTATTCCCTTATGAGACGCGCGCAGGGTGTCCGAAATTGATCCGTGTTTCGATGGTGCTTCCAACTGTCATGATTGACTATCCCATTACTCCTCATCTGAATTCAATCGGTCCCTCTCGTTCCTCATAGCGATGCATACACAACACACTCAACTGCTCGCATCTGGTCCTTTCAGCTTCGCTTCGTCTCGTCCCCTCATTTTCCCAACAACTTTCTGTTCCGAAGGCATTTCTCGCCATCCATACATTGACCATACCAAAATACCGCCTTCCTCTAACCTCTCCCATGGGCTACCCAACACCGTGATCGACCGAAAATCCATGGCTACAATAGACTGTTGACAATCCATCATTTCCCCACCCACCACAGCTGGGGAGCTACGGGTATCCGTCATCACTCGGTTCTCATGAAACATCCCAGGGTGAAACAGAGGAGTTCCGCTCATCCCCGGGCTCAGGCACCCATAGGCGGGTATTTAATGGACGAGGAATCGAACGAGGAAGAGCACCCCCTAGCTGGTCTAGTGTGTCCCTCCGTAAGTAGACTCTCTTCTGCACAGATCCCCCCGCGCATGCTGAACGTTGCCTCCATATCGCAGTACAACCGTTCGTTGACGAACCTAACCTTCTCTCACAACCCCCCCCCGGTCTCTCGTTTCACGTTCCGCAATCATGCGTTTCTCAGCACTCCTTGCTCTTTCCTTGGCAGCAGTCACACTTGCGTACGTTGTTCAGTGTTTATCTCTTTCGGGAGCTCTTTTCTGATTCCAGACCGCCAACCCCACCAGCCAACCCTTTGCTCCGTCCGACGAGCATCACTCCACCACCGTGTCCCGCCAAGGTGGCGGCGGCGTCGAGACGACTATGCACGACGAGCACGATGCTGGTCTCAGACCTCCCACCGCAGAGTTCAAGACGTCCAAGCCATCATTAAACATAAACTCTTACAACGGGATCCGTCCGAACGACAGGAAGAACGAAGCGGGTCCTTATGGTCGAAAGTACCAGGGGCATCACCATCACCACCACCACCACCACCATCACCATCACCATCACCAGCAATCTCAGACTCAGAACAATCCCGCCGATCCTCACGCCACATCCGCGTCTCTGAACTCCCCTCACGAAGCTCCTCAAAATGACAGGACGAACGCACAGGGCTCTCCTCCTCCTCCTCCTCTGACTGGGAAGAACCCCGCTGACGCTCACGTTGCTCCAAACGACAAAACGACCGCACAGGGCTCTCAGCATCCTGCTGGGGCTCACGTTCCACCTGCTGGTGCGCACCTCAGCAGCCGAGACTTGGGCGCGTACGAGCAAATTGTGGCGCTCGTGGCCCGGGACATAGGCGACGAGGCGTTCATGGCCCTCGCAGCGCGGACGATGGAGAAAAACAGTGATGCCGAGCTCAACGGTCTGGGTTCTCAGCCCGGCAGGAAGCACAAGCATCATGGGGAGCACCATGGGAAGCATCATGGGAAAGGCAAGGGAGGGAAGTACGGGAAAGGGAGGAAGATGCAGGGAAATGGAATGTATGGCGCGCAGCGTCCTGAGGCTCCGAATACGACTCTAGGCGCTCCTCCGGTGTATCCGCCGAAGGGCCCAGTTGACACGAACATGGTTGGGGCTGGTGCGGTTCCTGAATTTACTCAACCGCAAGTCCCAGGTGCTGTTTAGAGGTTTGGTATAACGTACTTTGTCTTGTACATTTCAATGCACTCAGCCATATCCCGCCACTTTGACGCCCTCTGACACGAACATGGTTGGGGCTGGTGCGGTTCCTGAATTTACTCAACCGCAAGTCCCAGGTGCTGTTTAGAGGTTTGGTATAACGTACTTTGTCTTGTACATTAGCTCAATGCACTCAGCCATATCCCGCCACTTCGGCGCCCTCGCTCTTCCACGTTCAAGGCTACAAGTGCCGGAATTACTCGGTAGTTAAGAACTATTTTTTATCACCTCATCTTAGGTGTTGGAGCTCCCGTGCTGATATTTTTCTCCCATAATTTACCGAAAGTTGCGGGCTATGAATCCCCAAAATTCATGTCTACGAGATGAACATTCAGACAAGTTCCTCGGCTGTGAGTCGCCTTAGTCGCCTTGAGCGTTCTTTCGCAAGGTATTGCAATTTTGTAGTGCACGCTCCAATCATCCTATCGTCGAACACAAGTTGAATATACAAGGTTCGATTGTATCCAGAACAAGTATTGCGTAGCCCTGGCACTATTGTCATGTTTCCGAGAAATGCAACAGACGTCGTCCATTGGTCATGTTCAATTTCCGTATGAGTGTTCTCCGTGACTAGCCACTGTCCCTAAAAGAACTACAGACTCTATAACGCAAGTATGGGCGTTTCAGCAAACTTCTCTATTATAACGATTCTGCGCGAATTGATGAGAACAAGAATGAACTGGATATGGTGTCTTCGTATTGAGTAACTATTGAGACAGCGTAGTTGCTAGCGGTTTGGACCATGCGTATTGCGTCCACCCGAATAATTTCCCAGAGAGCTCGGATGGGAGAGGTGGATTGCGACGTTGCGCCCCGTATCGGACTCTGATGCATGGTATTCGTCCCAACGACGCCGGGATAGGTGAACTCATCAATGTTTCTAGGTGCGATTATTGAGATCTTTGGAGGATTATCGGAGTAACCAAGGAGGAAAACGAGAGCTTGTTGTCTTGGGGAACGACGAAGGAAACGATTCTAATTGTGACATCATCTGTTCTTCCAGGAGTTGACAGAAGAATGCGTGGGTTCCAGGAAATGCAAGTGAGTTGCGTGCTGAACAACATCCGAGCTTTGAGTAGTGGAGATGGTAGAAACACGACACATGCGAGGTCGATTCCTCCTACAAACACTGCATGCATGACTTGCCCAGTCATGTCACATTGAATGCTGGTCAGTTCTGTCAACATTATGAGGCGTTTTCTACCTGAGAATATCCACATCGAAATACGTAGCAGTCATCAAAATCTGCTTCGGCGGATGACATGCAAGGAAACATTTGAGGCAATGATAACCACTTGGATCGAAGGTTCTCATCCTGAACATACTCAAAGGTCGCATTGACAATCGCCTCTTGCTCTAGGTGCCGGCGGACCGGCCGGTAGATTGATTACACCCCTAGATCATCCAAGTTCGTTCTTTGTCCAAGCAGTCTATGTGCAAGATAACAGATTGCAACATAGATAGACCACGAAAACCCTCCTACGACTCGAGTCAAGTATGCGTTGAAAAGCTTCGAAGAGAGAATAATGCTATTCACAGGTCATAATGCAGCATGGAAGTCCTGTTCCTCATGCCCACACCCAGAGTGAAGAAGGTAACATACAAAAGAGCATCGCAGATATTAGATACGGATCTTTGTTGGCAGTAATCGAGATAATCCCGAGCAGAATAAACATAATGAAGGGGGCACACTTGGACCAGAATAACCCGCCACGTATACAAAAAGGACTTCACAACGTATGTTTGATAGAAGATCCACTGCGGCCAGTTCGCGATTGTCGGCAAAAGAGGAGTGAAGTAGTGTTCCTAGCAGCTAGCAAATGTGCGTAACACGAAGAAATTCGGCTTCAACGTCTAATGAGCGTTCTCCCAGCCGGAACCATATTATGAAAGCTAGCTTTCGTCGAGGCAGCAACTGTGGGACCACGAGAAAAACAATAGTTTGTTCAATGCGCGTGTCCTTTTTGCTCGAAGGGTGACCTGCCAATTGTAAGGTCATCTGAAAGAAAGCTACACAGTGGTATATTCTGTACCATGAACGACATACTATAGTACATTGCATTTCACAAGGATCGGCAATACAAACAACTACCCTTGTGCCTGCCCCTTGTTTTTCTTTCGTCGTTTATTTTGCGTATCAATTGACCCATCTACGGATACTGTATTATCTGCTTCAGCTCGACGCTTCTTCGACGGAGGTTGAGAGGCGCCAGCTTGAGAGGCAAATGTTTGGGTTTGGGGTTCAGGAGCTGTTGATACCGAGTTGGATTCGATGGATAACGGAGAGTTCTCTCCCTGAGGGATAACGATCTTCGGCTCTGAAAACACTGCGCGGTAAGTAAATCGTGTTTCTGTGGGTAAAGTGTCTATGAAATCGTTCTCAGGGTGGATGATGAGACTCACGAGCTCGAACCACCAGGGACTTGGGGACTTTGGTGAGTGAGCTATGGGAGACATCTTGAGCCAGTCCGAGTAGCGTTATACTATGTAAGTGAGCCGAACAAGACGATGCTAAGATTGGAGAGAACCTACAGGTTCCCAACGTCTTTCGGCGCTCGCAGGTCTGCATCAGACATGACGCCGCCACTGATTAGAAGGTTCTTCCCCTTTGTAACACGAGCCAGTTCTCTGGCAGCAGCCCACCAATTTCTCTTCGCTCCAGAACCATTCTCAGCTCCACCTGCATCAACTAAGACAGGATGATTCTCGCCTCCTAAAGCTCCAACGTAACTGATCTCGAAAACCGCTCCATTTTTTATCGCAGTTCGAATCAAGGTGTGCTTGAGGTGGAAGGATAATCGGGGTAATGTCAAAGGCAGAGATATTATGTGTGCAGTCAAAGATGATGGCATCGAGTGGGTAAGGCAGGCGAGCGAGAAGGTGGCTTGTGTCAATGGCACAAGACCAATCAGGTCATACGAAGTGAACAGCGAGGCATTGGCGTTGGTCTAAGACAGTTGTCAGGATTGAAATGTGTCGCTTGACTACGACTCGCTCACCAGACCAAAGCCTTTCTCACTATCATCATCAAGTACAATGCTCAGACGCCTCAAGTAGATGATTCCTTGTCGTTTTCTGAGCTGATTGATGAGAGCCTCTGCCATGTTGACGTGGCTCTTTTGATCAACTCGCTTGGGAACGAATTGGTTGAACGCGAAGACCGTGTATCCTACTTGAGATTAACTACTGAGTTGAACTCGATACACGAAATGAGAGACATACACCGAACCAAAAGGTCAATCCGTGCCTCCACTGCGTTTATTTGAGTCGCATTGAACGCTGGGACTGCTGGTGTTTGTTGTATTCCCTTCCCTTTTTTCGAGGTGTTCAACCTAGAGGACTGATTGAGACTAGGGATAGGGATGTTGAGGTCGTAATACATGATGGGTGGAAAAAAAAAAACAAAGAATTGACTCTTGCCAAACAAACGCGTCGCCTATTTGTCAATAGCTGACGCTGACTCAAAAGTGGTCTTTCGATCTTCGAAAGATCACAGATCTCCAAAACTTGTTACATCCGGTTTGCAGAACAGGCCCTAGGTTATGAATATGTATCTCAATCAAAAGTTAGTACAATCGGAGAATGATTTTGGGAGGGCAGATTAGTATGACTTGAGCTTAACTCCGTTCATTGATGGTTTTGATTATCTGGTTGTGTCTAAGTAATAAGATACTATGTAATTGGGTTCAGGGTCCAAGTAAATGCTGAAAAAAAATAAAAACTATGCAGTCTGAATGATGTTGAGTATGCGAGATGATAAATGATGGTGGCGGATCGGTAGTGATAAATATGCAATGCGAAAGTGGAAGAGAGTCGTGAAACACAGCTCAAACGGAGGCTTGCGTCTTTTCTGTTGCCTCTTGTTCGGCGATTTCTTTCGCGATTTTGAGATCCTATACGATAGAAATAAGAAAGACTGGTAGTGAGCGATGAGTAGACGTACAGTGCAAGGTGCAAATCTACTTCTAAGGCGAATCTGGGGCCCATAGCGGTAGAAGAGGAACGGACTCGGCGCCAGAAGTAGACCGAGGAGACCGAGAAGCGTTGAAGCCCAGTTAACGCCCAACTAACATCTCAATAAGCAAACAAAAACGAGATGAGTTCGTATGAACGAACACTCACGTTCTCGAACATTTGGGTAGTAAACAAAGGGAATGAAGCAGCTACCGCCGAGCGGATGACCGTATTTGCCGCAAAGGCAGACGCGCTGTACATCAAGTACGTGTCGATGAGGTAACTCTGCGAGACAGATAAGCGAGGTTTTCGAGGATGTGATCGTTCGCAACGCACCAGGAAAGACATGAAGATCATACTGATACTCATACCAATCAGGATCGTGCTGATTCCTGGAACGTACCACGGCACGCTGGAGTACTCTCCCGTCCAGCCTAGCCAGAAAGCGCCGATGACGAGACCGGGCCCGCCAATCATTCCGCCCCAAAGCCTTTGCTCTGGAGGCGGGAAGCCCCTCCATTTCTTGATAAGTTCGGGATAATGGGCGCTCAAGAGGTAGTTGAGGTAAGATCCGAGAGTTGTTCCGATTCCAACACCGATGAATATCAAACCGTCTTCCCCAATTGTAAAGCCTCGCCTTTGCATGAAAATGACAGGGAAGGCTTGGAATACTGCAGAAGGGAATCAGTATCAATATCAAGAGGACTGAAGACACTGGGTGACGTACGAGCATAGAGTAAACCGTAAACGAGAGAAAGGTAGATAGTGATGAGGATTAAGACAGGTTCCAGGGAGAGCATGTAGAAGGGGCGGAAAAGAGTACGGTGTATAACACCCCTGATGGACCAGTCTTGCTTCTCGTGCTCAGCGTAAACGTCCTTGTTGGCGACAGGATCCGCTTTTCGTATTTTTTTCGCCTAAGGTTCATTAAAGTTAGTAACCAATGAGACATTAAATTCGCTGCGTCACATGTACCTTCTTCAGCAGAATGATTGGAGCATAGGTTTCTGGAATTAGCACGATGACGCCGACAGTACAGACACCTGCGAAGATCATCATCACCCAGAAGACCCATCTCCAGCTAACATGGCTTTGGATCATACTTTAGAAAGAGATCAATATACATTCACCTAAGCGTCGTTGTAAAGACTCACTATCCGCTAACGATAGGACCGATGACGGGACCGATGAAGACACTAGCAGTAAACATGCTCGTGGCGGGCCCACGGCCGTCGGCGGACCAGATATCAGCGATAAGCCCTGTTTTCAGAATGAACGAATGATATAGCACGCGACCGTCAAACAGAACATACCACCGCCAATGGTTAAAGGCGCTACAGCGAAGAAGCCACAGAGGAAACGTGTAACCAAAAAGGTCTCGATATTATGTGCAAGGCATTGGCCGAGAGTGAAGATCGTATATACTGCCATTGTGGCAATGAGAATGGGCCGTCTACCAACGAGCTCGCTACCAGGACCCCAGAAGAGAGGCTATGGCGAAGTCAGCAAGGACAGGGAAGATGCGACCACAACACGTACTCCAATCATGTAACCCAACAGGAACGTGGTCGTGACTAAATATGCAGTTTCAGAGTTGATATTAAATTGCGCCTTGAGTGCCGCGATGGTCGACGTTGGCGCGGAGGACGCAAATGTCCTTTGAACAGAAACCAGGCAAATATCAGTACACTAACAACGTGTGGCGAAAATTCTGCGACTTACACGTTGACCGTCATTAGTGCAGTGGTCACCGTGACGAACCACTTGTACGTCATCGACCAGTTTTGCGGGTTTGTTGGATCGTCAAGGCCATCCCATGTAACCTGCTTACCATCGATTGACGGTTCAGAACTTGGAGGCTCAGCAGCTATTTTCTCTGTTCGTTCTGGCGGATCCTCTATGTCGTCACCACCATACCTCTCCGTCCTCAACTTATTGCGAGTAATTTCTCTTTGCAGCCCAGGACTGATCGATGGTTCGACTGGTACGTGGGTATTAGGTTCCGAAGTGCTCGAAGGATCAGCAAAAGTCGTCGTTGACGAATGCGGAGAATCGTGTAGTAGCACCGTATCTGATGACATGGTGTTGCGTATAAAGGAGGGTGTGCGAGAATAAAACAGGACCTTTCGTGCATTTTCGTGGGGCTGACTTATACAAAAGTCGAGCCGGAAAAAAAGCCGGTATAATGTTTTCCAGTATATTTCATGCGCTGGTCAGCCGAGTTGTAATGAGCTATTAGCAGATTTGATCCGAAGCGGACATGGAGAGATGGGCCTTCAGATGATGGAAGACAACTTTCGCTAGAGGTGAAAAAAGTAGGCAGAGAATGCTCGTTGATCCATAACCATGTTAACTGCCTGCTAGGAGTCCTAGTTTAGAATTCCATGGAAGTAACGAGAGAAGTCGAATTCATGCACATGATTGATGCTGATGCTTTGCCGATGTCAGACCTGATTATGTGATACAGCTCAGTTGTCCAAAAATAGAAACGAATGACAAAAGATGACAAAGTCGACGATCACAGGCACGGAACTTAGAGTTAAAAATATTCCATCAATATTCTGGCGACTGGTTCCTAGCGCTTACTTTTGAACGAGAGCCATACAACCTCCCGCATGAGCCAAAATCAACAGAGGATTAAGAAAATTAGATGCTCCGTCTGCATCAAAAGCCATAACCGGCCGCCTGGTTTTCAGTCTTAGTCATACATACTGTAATAATCCGTTCAATCCCTGCCCGCTCAACGCGGGCTTTCGTGGCACCCACCCCCGGGGTAACCTATCACCCAGCACCCACTCGGGATGTACCAGGAGCACGGTATAAACGACGTTGGGAAGCGTTGGCCCGCTCATTCTCCGTGTACCGCGGGGGGGCGTGGGATTCTGCGGCTCTAGTAGTGATAGATACTTGTCGTGTACCGTGCAAAATTAGCGCCAAGCGCTCCGGGCACGCTAATGGGTATGTAAAAAAAATCCGTTCAATTCGAACACGACAGCAAATCTTTCTTATTATGAAGGTGTGTGTGTGTGGTTGAGTGACAGTCCGCAGAACGGAGGAACGGGATGAATGCGGAACACGTTTCATGCGCCGACGTCACGGTCACATGCCTCGGATATCTCTTCTCTTTACCACTACATTGCACACTTGTCTTCGCGATACACGCGATCTCTCTCCCATCTGACATAACTGTGGTGGCGGCGGTGATCGAGATCGTTCTTGCCCTGGGGCTAGCCGGATTCTCACGTAGCCCCAGCTGACAGGCACGCACGCTAATGGGCATATAAAAAAAATCCGTTCAATTTCGAACACGGGTGTGACCTGTGACCACTTCTTCGAAAATAATTTTTCAACCGATCCCCTTCAAAGTCGTGTCGAACAACCTTTCTGTGACGTGGGAACAGGTGTGACATTTAGTACAAATTGGAAGTGCCAGCAGATTTCCGGTGCAGGATGACAATATCACACAGCCACCGCGATGTCACCAACTTCCCTCCCGCTGACTCAACTCCTTGAAAACAGTCTTGGGAGTTGTGTTAAATAGGAAATCAGTAATTATATTGATTAGGAACATTATTTAGGTGCTAGAAAAAAATTAAGAAGAATTGTACTCAAATGATAGCCTATTTAGAATGATTATTGTCATAATCTGATAGCAGATCATTGTGAACTTCCTCTAAACCACTATCACCCAAATTTGTACTTTCATCAACATTCATCAAGGACTTGAACCTCGAAACCACTTCTTTCAATTCCTTGACCTGATCTGCTTTGTTCACCATGTGGCTTTTGAGTGGAACTGTCTCCATGAGCCCCGAGAACTTCTTCTCGTGGGGTCTGTGTCGAGGGGCTTTTCGACACGAGTTTTTGCTAGACATGACATGATCCCACGTGTGAACTAGGTCTACTGAGGCATATCTTGCCGATGCGACCTTAGCCATTCAGTTAGCGTGGGTAGATACCAATATAGTAACATAGTAATATGTACCTCAAATGTACCTTTCTCTCTTGGTACTCTTGGGAAGATTATTACTCAAGCCACAAGAATGACCTATATACAGGGAGAAATACAAATACAACTCAACACCGGTACTCAACAGCCTCTCCAGATTGGTCATCAAAATTTACAGCTTGTAGTTGTGTCAATAGAGTTCTGGGTACTACCTCCTTCTAGTCAAGCTGCTTCATTATATGCCTTTGGTTGTTTAGAATTTTGCGGGCAATAGCTTGCCTCTTACACTCATGTGCCAGTGAAGATTATTGAGCTAGTTCAACAGTTGATCAGGCTTGACTACAATTGCATTCAAGAATTATACACTATTCAGGGATAGTGGGGCACATTTATCTTTCCTCACCATCCCTGGCATATATACCAATATGGCTTGGACTTGATATCGTCAACTTACAGCAATAAAAGCAAAAATTCTTCCAATCTCAGACACAAACCCATTGTATATACACAACAGCACGACCTATGTCACCGTGCAAAGGTTCATCATGGTAATCGTGAGCTATACGTCACTAAGAATATAAGTACTGCTCTAATGTCGTATAAGCGGTTGAACGCGTATAGTAAAGTCCGACATTGATCCATCCACTAGTATCAGCAACACATTGGAGAAGAAAAAACGAGATTATAACAATGCCGAGATTCATGGAAGCAATACTACTGGCAGAATCAGGTAGCAGTAGGGATAGAGTCAGTAATAGCAGCAGTCAATCTCGCTGCCATTCCACTCGTCAAAAACCTCCTCCGTCTCCGACCAAGGCCAACCCATTCGTATAGCGTCTCACGACGGGGCATATACGCAGAGACAGCATTAGAAATTAACAACAGTTTCGAAATCGGTAATTCTAGAAAGTTATATCCAAACGACCGGAGGGCTCTTTCGAATGTCCGACGACGGTGTGAGAGCCAGAGTCGGAGGCGGCGAGAGGTGCAGGGAGAGCAGATGCAAGGGAGGGCCATGTAGATGAACATGCGTGCGAGGGCTCATGGACAACAGATTGGGACGAGGAGACGAGGGTTCTCTTCTGATGAGCACGGCGGATGAAGCCCTTGATGCATCCGACGAACCAGGTAACATGTAACGGGAGTATACATGCAAGGAGGATGGCGGGGACATATGAGCCGTCTGTAACGGCGTTCCTGTTCTTTTCGAGCACGAACGAAATACCAAGGACGATGTGGAGTAAAATACGGGTCATGAAAAAACAGACGGCAAAAAGAATCTAATACATGGAAAGAGAACAGAGATGCCGAGAACAAAAGTGGGTACCTTTTCATCAAGTCATTAGGGTTGAAGCGCAAAAATTTGAAGAAAATCGACGAGCCTCCATAACTGCACATAAACAAAAAATATGAGGCCAGGAGCGCCGGATGGTGATTTCGACGACCAGGACGTAGAGAGGATGATGAATCCATCCCGCAAGCAAAGAAATACGTGAGCGGTAATAAATTGATCCAACAACTAGATCGCTTTAAGTAATAAGGAAGAACCTATGGTCAGTTGTGCACGGGAAAGACAGGTACGATAACTACCAGAGAAGATACGCCTGGAAGAACCGTGTCGCGAAGATTGCGAACTCTGGAAAAGCTCGTACATGCTTCAAACTCCCTCCATTCAGAAGGTAATCCCACAAGAACGGCAAGCTGACAATACTCATCGTCAGACTGGAAAATGTCGATATGACCCATGCCGAGTGCTTTGTGTCGGGAAAAGATGACACGAAGACATGAAAAAGAACGATGAGGCTCACAAACGAGAGGCTGAACGGGGTGAGGACGAAGTCGTAGAGGAACCGTGAGTCGAAAAAGGTGGGAAGCATGGTGCTAGTCCAGTCCAAGGCCATCAACGCCAAAGTGGGTGCAGATAATGCCCTGGAAGCTAATCACATCGCCCAGATACTTAAATAATAAGCTAATAACAAGTCCATGACATTTGCAAACCTGTCCTCTAAAGGCCGCACGTGTGATGTGCTCTAGGCTCCGTCTTCACCCCTCAGAAAACCCTGGCTCAGTGGCCCACATCTAAATTTCAACCTGCTTAAGGTCACTTGAGTTCCTTTGCTAATCGCGTGGGGTTGGAAGTATGCGCATTGGTCTTTTGGGGACTCCATTTCGGAACAAACGTGCGTGACTTTGTGCATGTGTGTACGCTGACTCGCTATCCCAATGGCGCATACCTCCTTTAGCTACGGTGCTCATCCACATTTTAAGCTGCAGGACTACATCGCACCGGAAGCCGAATACTACGACTCGTTGAACGGGCTCGATCACACCATGAGGCAAAGCTTCTTGACACTAATATGATGAATTAGGAAGAATCGATTGTGTAAGCCATTTATGATGGAATACCGTTATCATCTATGTCTGTTGTCCTGAGATAATATGTCGACGTCTGCAGAATGGAGGCATCGGCATATGCCCATTCTCAGTTCTCAATCATTCAAGATGAGTAGGTAGGTACTAGCACCTGGTGGCTTCTTGCGAAAAAAGCCGTGACCGTTGCGCAGTCTTTCACAAGGACACTACGCAGATGGTTTTCTGGATTACGGAAAGTTGCTGAGCTACTAACAAGTATTCCTGCCAAAATTTCCGTTGAGGAAAAGTAAGGAAGTTAGTACATGATTATCTAAGCATCAGAAATAGGGGTAATATTAATCAGAGATCATTTAACTATAGACTCATATGCACGCCGATTAGTACGAACGCCTCCGAAATGCGTTCAGAGAATATGTGAAATGCATTGGGTATGAATTGGTAAAAGAAGTTGAGTTTATTGATCCTAGTCTCGTTCTTGTAAGCCATTTGAATTTTGCGCCACACTGATCGATTCTCCTGATCTGTTAGTCCCTCAAGCCAAGCGGTCACCTGTAACTTGTATCTGCGGCCCGAACGTCAGTTAGGTATACCTTCCATAGGCGTTCCGTATTTCACTCTATCCCATTTTCCAAAAATGTATAACCGAAACTACTTCCAATGCGTATCTCGGATGTTTCAACGCCTCCATCCGCTACAGCTACCTTTCCACAGCTGCGTCGATGTAATATTATCTACCATACACGTAAACGATCAATAGTGTCATGTTGGCGAGAAAAATCGAGCTAAGATACGCAGATGCAAGAGGTTTCTTCATACGTGCTTTCAAACGCTAAGATCCATGTCGTCAGAGTCCCACTCACCACTCATAGTCATACTACTAATTCTCGACGTGACATGTTGCGCAGCTTCCCTTCCAAATGAGCCGACATTCCTTTTCCTCTTCGTTCCAGTGACTGCTTCCGAATGAGAGACTGCATTCATCTCTGCAGGAAGAGGGGCAGAAGGTCTGGATATCGGTCGCAGACGTCCAGATCGTCGCGGTGCGCCGATCGGTGACAAGGCTTCTTGATCAGTCCTAACCTCTCCTTTCTCTTTCATCGCTTTGCGCTGGTAGCGTGCTTTCAGTCGTCCCTCGTACATAAACGATGTATCAATAGCGGTAACTCTTCCGATCGTCTGGCTATGAGATCGAAGAACCCTTGAAGGCGCTGGCAACGGCGAGATCTTCACTCTCAAGACGTACGAGCGTGCGCGTTGGAGCCGAGGAAGAGATGTTGGTGTCTGTTCTGGATCTGAAGCCATAACGACATCAAAATCGGTTTCGTCACCCGTCTCTTCAAAAGCCAGCTTGCGTTTCTTCGAATGCCTGTCAGCCTCTTCATCTTCGTCCTCCCCTTCGTCCTCCTCCACAAGCCTATCAAGCCCTGGACTGACCAAACTTCCCAACTGCTGACTCCGACTTGCCAATGGACTCGTCGGCGGCGTCCTATCCATCTTCTCACCCATGCCACTACCCAAACCACCACCCCGTTTCCCTTCCAACGCCCCATTGGAATCCCTCAACACCTTCACAATTTTCGGCGCCCCAGGAACATCAGCCCGAATACCTACGACCCTCTCAATTGACGCCCTAATCCAACTCGTAGCCAGCGCCTCATTCGTATCGATCGCCAGCGCAGCCGGTAAGCGTTCGTTGAGAGCGTGCGCGACGCCGATGAGCTGCTTGCGGGACATGGTGACGAGGTCCTCGTGGCAACAGAAAGGGACTGTGTCGAGTGTGGTGATTACGACGGCGTCTTCGGTGTCGTCTTCGTTTATTAGTGCTACGCGCTCGGGCCAGGGGATGTCGTGAACAGGGAGGGTCGGTGCTTGGGCTGGCGGGAACAGGGATGATTTGTTCTCTTTTCCATATGCGTGGGACAAGCGGAAGGATTCTCGCGCAGGGGCTTTCTCGGGAGGTGTGTCGACTATTGGGTCGAGGTTGCTGTAGTCAAATGGTAGGTCCGTATTGCGCTTTCCTAGAAGTTCAAGCTTGAAGAAGAATCGTCGGGCACCGGTCACGGGAGTTGTGCGCTTTGGAGTGCGATTGGAAGATCTCGATGCTTTCTTCGGCATGGTGTTTTGTCTGTGGGTGATGGTCCAGGAAAGAATGAATGGAGTCAGCCGCGAGCTTTCGATGCCATTTTATACGACATCTCTAAGGCGGCTGACTGCAAAGGCTTCGTCGTTCAATCTTACATCGTCTTATATGATGTGCGTATCACGGACCGATATATGCTATCGTCTACACTAGACGTCCATTATATGGCCTCACGAAACTACACCCTCCCCAGCTAGCAGTACTCCATAAAGGGCTGTAGCTTTTCCGCTATCCTCGGAGGGAACTTGAAAGCAAGAAGCTTATCCCCGAAGGTCCTGACAATCCTCGCAATTCCAGCTCTCAGATCTAGAAGCAAAAAAGAATAGTTTCAATCAACAAGGCCACCAAATCGAGAACGACATTAAACGTACACTCGCCGAGATAATCGAGTACATCGCATGCCCTTTCCACATCCACACGAATCGCCTCAGCCTCGGCAATTTGTTCCGGAGTGTACACCTTGTCTTGTACAGGCGGGATATACTTGGATCGCACTTCAGAGTGGTATGCCTGGATGGCGGAGAGGAAAGATAACATGGCCTCCAGGATTCTGGGAATGTCCCGCTGGACGACACCATACTTATCCTCCGTCAACGACGCACAGACCAAAGTTGACAGAACTACAATGCGCACGTCAGCAATCGTTTCTGGACAGGCATAGGGGGAGTACAGACGTACCATCCACGATAACGACATCCAGCTCCACATTAGGCAAACAACTCTGTGCAGTCTTCTCCAGCCGTTCCTTATACCACCAAATATTCAATTGCGTCCCGAAATCGTTGACACATACAGGCATGTTCGCCACAGCAACTTTGCAAAGTCTCTCCTTCGCTTGCTTTACATAGCGGCCCACAGTATTCTCAACCTTTTCCACGCTCTTTTTTACTTCCTCCTTCGGCTTCGGCGTTGGCAACACCGCCGCCTCAACAGACTTGAACAATTCGGGTATATGCGTAGCCGTTGCTCCTGCATCGAGAGCCTGAGCCAACGGCCCATCCGATCCAAGCGATTCTACGATATTCCGTACTGGCGAAGCCTGCTTATTTGATTTGAATATTGAGGTTCGGATGAGTGGGGTCTGAGTCGTAACGACTGAAGGGCGCGATGGAGTGGCTGGTGCCGCGGGTGCCGCTGGTTTAGGGGGAGGTGGTGCGGGCTTTCCGCGGCGGAGGAGGTACTGGTAGTCCTTCCCGAGGAAGAGAAGGCTCTCTCGTACAAGATGGCTCCATAGATTAGGGTTATACTTTTGGTCGTTGAATAAAGAAGAGCGATAGTTTGCTGCAGTTTCTGAATCGGCAGAAGAGAATCGGTAGATGTCCTTGTAAGCCAGGTAACGGAACCCCAAGTCGGTCGAGGATATACCAGACACGAGAGTCACATGTGGTTCAGCGGTGGTACCAAGTACCGATAGTGGCTAAGATGATCGTCAACATAAGCACGTTCGAGAGTGTCAGGACTGACTTACGCCGTAGACGAACGTGTCAAAGATCACATTGGAGAATTCCCAGGTCGCTAGTGTTGTAAATGCGAGGAACCATGCTCTTACGAGCAAGGAAATGTGGCGAAGGGGAAGGAATATTGTCCATGACCCTCGGAGAAAATGTGCCGTGAACGGTCGAAGAAGAATGTGCAGTAACGGTAGTTTGTACACCAAAGGTAACACCAAGCGGACAAGGCCAAAGGCAAGAGCAGCAAGAGGAAGTGCTAGAGTTGCAAGCAGGGCCGCTATGACGATGGACTGTACGACGTCGCCAATGGTGAAACGTCGAGTCAGGGATTCGCGCACCCAGCGAAACACGAATCTATCCAGTGTAATGTTACGAAGTGAGAAGGCAAATGCAACGAAGATTTGGGATACAACAACGAAGAGGAGACGACCATTGAGATACAACGGATGTTTTCTGTGAAACTTGTGCTATAAGCGACGAATCAGACGCGTGTCTGGGAAAGACGCACTTTGATTTAACAAATAGCGTCAGTCCTTGGGTACCATTACCAGTTACATAAGAGAGTCCGACATGAAGCGCAAGGGCTGCCACGGCAGACAACACATAAGTGATGGAGGAGTTCACTGTGGCTGGCTTGGCGACAGATGATTTCACCAATGCTGACAGCGAAGTCGCAGGCGCGCGTGTTGCTGCAACCATAATTCAGAATAACAGGTAATCAGAAAATTTCTGAAAACTCACGACTTAAATAGACTTTTCGCAAAACAACTGCCGGCAATGCGGCTGTGGCCCAACTCAACAATGTAATCAACAACGTCCGTGGGCTACAGAAAACAAGAAAAGCGCCTGACAGTTGAAGCTTCGAAACTCCTCCCAAAATCCATATCGACCATACTGAAGTGCAGACCCAAGAGGAGATGACCGAATAGAGGAAGACCTTTCTCACCAGACGTGTTTGGAGGACTGACTTGACGATAGGTTCATAATTCTGGCTAGAAGATGGAACAGAGGGTGCCGATCTTGTCAGAAGGGTCGTTGTGATTGCCCTCACGGGCGTCGTGCTCGACAATGAACTCGACATCAAGTCGTTAGTGGAAGAAAAGTTGAAGACGCGTCAAGTCACGCAGTCACAATGGTCGTGACAACCGCACTCGCGCGCTCTCTTGGCGCTCTCTACATATGCGCGACGGCTGTTGGCCCATTGAATCTTTTGGTAATGGGATAACCACTTTTCATCATCAGAGTACCGTGTAAAAGCATGCATACTCTTTGTTCTCGGCAGATTTTTCATCTTTCGACCAAAACCGAAACTTGAGGTGAGCTTTGTCTCAGTCAGAACCATTTTGCCACTTTAACACTCATGACTAGACGGATCTGTCCAACGCATCAAGACTGCCAAGTACTCGCCTTGCACCCTTCGTGAAGCTTCTTGGGGACAAGTTCGATTCGTGGGGGCATCATCCCCGTGTTCTCAAATTGTACATGAGCCAATCTGGTCCACCGAGATTGAAGTTTCTGCTTATGCGTTTGCAGGCCTGTCGCTTGCGTCAAAGAAATGTACAGTGCGCACGGAGTGTAATATTCTCCGAACCGTCCTTCATTCCAGATGGCCTCACGTATGGGAATGGATGGATTTCCTCTATCACAAACTCCTTCGACCACACCACGGCAGTCCCGTCCACCCTCTGGCTCATTCCTTCTGTCTGTCCATCGAAGACGTTTTCATCTTTCTCCTAGATCAAGATCCTATTTCCATGCCTATACTATCGACGGAAGGACTGTTAGGACTAGGGATCACAATGTGGATTCAGCTAGCGGAACACCCGTCAAACACTGCAGTTCTTTCGAGTCGCATCTCTTCTCTGTCTCGGGTCGTGACGATACTCATCACATCGCCTGACACAGAAATCCGAGAGTTGCCTGCCTCCTTGCGTTTTGATAAGCGTCGAGCTGCCAAATCTATGTTCAAACCTATCCAGATGTCGATACACGGTGGACCAGTCTGGGGATCATTTTTACCCCGGGGTCTAAGAACACAAGCAGCAATAAGCACGCGGATGCCAGGGTTCTATCGAACGCTGCCGGCAGCTGTCGTCGTGTCTAACGTTCTCGATGCACTTTCGTATACTGTTTCACATCCCGTCCCATCGACAGAACTGGAATTTTACCATTATGGGATCTCGTTTGCGTTACACCTTCTCGTGGACTACTCATCAAATGTTGCAGAAGGTTACTCCTGGGTGATCTACGCCCTACGACGCAATCTCCTACCCTTATTACTCAAAAGCATAGCTTGCTGTTCAGATGATGCAAAAAAAGGTGTTCGATTACTTATCAGTGACATTCTGGCAAACTTAAGCGTGTACTCGATCTACCGTCCTGTTCTCCAATGTCTGAGGCGAGAAACGATTTTGAGCGGTACTTTCCAGGACATCTACGATCTAAATTGTCATCGTTGACGAAAACCTTTCGCATCATTTCATCTGCTGAAGCAGATTTCCATCGTCTTGGAAAATATGCACCGCAATGTGTGTATGACCAGGTAACGAAGTCGGCTACGGGTTGTGCGGTTTTGTGGGCTGACAAGGCTTTCAATTAGTGCAAGCAGAAAAACCCCCCCGGAAAACATCCGACGTTGCACTGGATGCAAAATGGCTTGGTATTGCTCTAAAGGCTGTCAAAAGCGTGATTGGGCGACTCACCGCAACGTTTGTGGAGAAAACCGCCCTTGTAAGGAGTTTTAGCATTCATGAACCCTTTACGTCATTCAACTGATGTGTATTTCCAGCACGCGACCCATTAGCCCATCCTCGAATACGCGCGTTCTTTCTTCATCTCTTGGAAGAACAAATGATGTCGCGTCAAAAAGCTATCAATGACAGATTCAATTCCTTTCGCCTCACTTCTCCAACGCCACAACCTCTTATTCTCCTCTTTGACTACAATAAACAAATTCCTCCGAAGATCTCGATCCATGCACCTGAGGCTCTTGAACGACAGACCAATAAAGGTACATCTGCATGTTTTGATACTGAGAAACCAATTTGCGCCGGGAAGCGGGTGATCGAGGATGCGCACATGATGCGACCCGGATTTGGAGTTGTTTTTGAGGAGCTCGAAAAAGGATTCTAGATAGAGACTTGACAACCTCAATGTGTCGTTGAGATGGGCCTGAACTATATAAAAGCGTTCAAGACAAGACTAAAGAAAAATCTAACAGTATATACCTCAAGTTTACGAGGTAAACTGGGACCTTCGCTCTATAGGAGGCTTCCGTAGTC
>JABAKA010024122.1:0-13467 GCA_018857285.1 Termitomyces sp. Mi166#008 | reverse complement strand
AACGCCACAACCTCTTATTCTCCTCTTTGACTACAATAAACAAATTCCTCCGAAGATCTCGATCCATGCACCTGAGGTTCTTGAATGACAGACCAATAAAGGTACATCTGCATGTTTTGATACTGAGAAACCAATCTGCGCCGGGAAGCGGGTGATCGAGGATGCGCACATGATGCGACCCAGATTTGGAGTTGTTTTTGAGGAGCTCGAAAAAGGATTCTAGATGGAGACTTGACAACCTCAATGTGTCGTTGAGATGGGCCTGAACTATATAAAAGCGTTCAAGACAAGACTCAAGAAAAATCTAACAGTATATACCTCAAGTTTACGAGGTAAACTGGGACCTTCGCTCTATAGGAGGCTTCCGTAGTCGAGGACGTCATTCAATACCGCGTACGGTAGACAAGGGGTCTATGGTAAGAGAAGGTGACGCCCAGTATCACTGCGGTTTAGATTTGAGTTAAAAGTCTGAGCCTCAGATATACATCGGATATGCGTCGGAATATCAGACCGGAGCATACGCCGTGAAAATGAGCAGGAAGTGAAACGAACGAACACTTTGGGGTGATACTCGGGAAGCAAAAGTGGAATACGTATGACGTTAATTGCTGCGCAAGGTAGAAAGGACATTTCATTAGATTTTACGTATGACCACGACTGATTTGAGAATGAAGTCTGACTCCTTCCATTTTTGATCGACATTGCCTGGAGGTAACAAGCAGACGTAGTACCCAATCCCTGTCCGCCGCGATTCCAAATAGTACAAGCTCCCGCAGTTAGTCTTGGAGGCTGTATGATGGCAGTGAAACCTTCGAACTTGTCCTCATTCACAAGGAATAGATTACTAATCGACAATATCCGGCTGTTCGAACCACCCAAATAGCTGCCCAGAGATATCCGAAGGAAGAGGTAGGTCGCGACATCGATATCGCGCACCGTATCGTACTCGGATGCATGGCAAAAGCATTGGCACTTTGACTATGTCTGGGTATGTGAACTGATCGAAGGGAAGCAAGGTGCTTGATGAATCTAATAATCTCCGAGGTGAATGGTCTTGTCTGTGGAAATAGATGTATTTGCTCTATCATCATCATCACCTTCTACCACTCCGGGACGGTTCCGAAAAAAACTTCTGATGTGTGATCTCCGTCTGTTCTTCGAACGTTTACTTGTCCAAGAACTCGCATACACGCCTGTTTTGTCGACGAACGGAGTACTAAAGGAGTAGTAGAAATGACAATTACGACGTAGCCTCAGCTGGTAGAAAACCGCAAAACTGTAGCTCTGAGGCTTTTGTTGATCGTGTTGCTTCCATGTCTATGATAACATACACGCCCGTCGATTCCCCTGATACAGATTTCTGAGAAAATGCCCGCATCCTTTGGTTTTCATAAACGTCAAGCCGTCGGCTCAATCTTTAAACCGATACAGATGGTCATACATAGCAGGCCAACCTGGGCTTTGTGTCTCCCTTGGATTTTGAGAGTCCACATATCGTTATGCATGTGGAGCCCACCCGTACGGAACGTTCAGCCTCGACTTCTCGAATCCTCGACTACTTGTCATTTGTTATTAGGTCAGCCACCGGTGACGATCATCACCATCATGCTAGGGCGCTGTCAATACGTACTCTTTCTTCATCTGCTTCGTGGATCCAATCTTTTGGTGAACAGGCGTCTCATCTCCGGAAAACTATCTTTGTCACATCAACTATCCTGTGTATGAACGAGTCATGCGCCTCTTTATCCTGCGCCCAACGTTCGGAAAACTTCAAAAGCCATTAGACGCCTCTTTCTCGCTCTGTACCCCACCATGCGTGATGAGAAGTCTGCGAAGAAGGAGTCTAAGCCGACCGCTCCACCTGTGATCATCAAGAAAACCGTTGGTGTATGGAAATTTTTGACATTCAAAGAACCAGCGTTCTCCTTGGAACGGTTGCTCTTGATGGAATGGAAAAAGTATACTTCCGCGATACCGGGTGTCTTTAGACTGCTGTGGGACATCTATCACTTGAATCCACCCTTAGTTCTCTTTTATCTTGCATCAAGGGTGTGGAAGGGCATTGAACCTGGAATGAATATGTATGTGTCGTCGCAGCTCTATGTCCAGATACGTTGTACATCACCTTCTGAGATTCTCTAAGCATTGATATTATCAATTCAAGGCTGGAATTGTACCTCCGCGATGAGAAAGGGAACCCTGCCACCGTTGTTCGAGCAATCCTAGCGCATCTATTGTGTATGATGTTGTCGAGCCTTTCGTCGATTGTACAGTGAGGCCTATGGTTGCTAATATTCGTTTGTTCATATGTTGGCACCGTATAGCAATTATTTTATTCCAAAATTAAAATCGCAAGCGGAGCTATTCTTTGAGGAGCACTTGATGAGAGCCTGAGGTTCGCAATTTTCTCGCTATCTTCATTCAGTTGATTCTGACCAGAATGTACTATTAGAACAAATGCGTTACGATGTTTACACTCTAAATAGTATGTCTATTCGTCTTGAGCCGTCTATTTGATATTGACATTGTTAAGCTACACGTTAAAACTTCAGGACCTAGCTCCTGGATGAGCTGGCATTGCTTTGCCGAAATGATTGAAGCAACTGTCGAGATCCTCGGCCTGTTCAGTATTGTCACATCTATTCTATACCAGCACCACGGTGGGACGATATTCACAGCTTTGTGCCTGATTTATCCTATTGTGGGAGGAATTGTGAAATACCAGTGGTCGCAAGGTCAGCGACATGAATACTCTTCGCGTTCACATCTTGTCTGATCATTGTGTCTCAAGCGATGGTTATTGTCGCAGAAAACGCAGATTATATCCGGCTGAAAGCCTTAGGAAATCTTGGCAGACGTAGTCATTACCGGGAAGACATTGTGAATAACAATATCGCTGACCATATCATGAAAGGCATGAATCGTGTCGAGATTCAAGCACATACTGCTTATGAGCCTTTTTTCAGAGTACAGGATGTCCCGTCGGCGGCTGGGATCTCTTTTCACTGGCAATCCTATGGGTGAGATTCGACTTGAAAATTCCGTCTTTTTTCAAGTACTTCGCTCCCTCTCTGGGGAAGTGCCAATCGTAAGTTTATATCTCGTTGATAAAATCCTTTGATTAGATACATTTTTCTAGCTCTACTTCACGTGTTGTGCTCTCCTGGACCCTTCTTCTCACTCGATGTCGGCGCTCGCAATTCTTCGTCAACAATCATCAACCTTGACAGGAAGCATACAGACTACATTCTAGATGCTCTCAAGTATTCTATATACACTGGAAACAATCAAAGGCATCTATCACGCGGAGACTCTTCGGCTGCTTGACGGAACAGTTAACTATCAACCTCCTTGTGACACCAAGGGTATTTCTTTCGAGCTCCGGTACGTTGTTCATTCCGTTCCCTCTTGGACGTGCCCAGATTTCTCAACTCCGAGATATTAGGAACGTCTCGTTTATCTATCCCGGCTCCCAGTCTAATGATGGTGCTTTGAAGAATGTCTCGGTAGATGTCAAAGCAGGACAGCTTGTCATCGTTGTCGGTACTAACGGAAGTGGAAAGTCAACATTAATCAAGCTTTTGACGCGCACATACGATGTAACCTCGGGAGAGATTCTCCTCAACGGTGTTCCCATCCAAACTTACAAGCTCACAAGTCTTCGCAATGTCACGTCGATACTCAGTCAAGATCATTCAATTTGGCCACTCTCTCTGGCTGAGAACGTTGGTCTTGGATATGCTGCATGCGCTGCAAATGAAGAAATGATCAATACGGCTGTGGAAAAAGGTGGCGCTAATGGTGTAGTCGCGCGCCTAAGCGATGGGCTTGCTACTATCCTGGATCCGGTTGAAACCGCGGTTTCATTTGGAATTGAACTTCCTCGGCACCAGGCTCTACAAGATGTTCTCGAGGTTTGGAGTTGAGTTCAAATGTATCTGGTGTGTACCATTTCAATCTTGAACTTCTTCTGAATTGTCATCAGGTGGTGAGAAGCAACGCTTGGTGGCGTAAATATGTGTCATTGATCCTTCTGGGACTTGCACTAATTTTAGTTGTGCAAGTCACGAACATTCATGCGTCTACGAGATCCAAATATCAGGTTTGTAGCAGTAGACGAATCTAGTTCAGCACTGGATCCGCGCGGAGAGCTTGAGTTGTTCAACAGCCTGAGAGCCGAGCAAAACGGGAAGACCATAATGTTCGTTACTCATCGTTTTGGGCATCTTACCAAACATGCCAATCTTATTATGTATGTTTTTCTCAACGTCACTTGCTCATTCGATTGACTTGTATGATCCCAAAAAAGATGCATGAAGAATGAGGGGATAGTAGAATCTGGTTCCCACAAAGATCTGCTTGCCTTCGATGGGGAATATGCCGCTCTCTACAGTATCCAAGCGCAGGCATTTACTTCTGACTAAACTCGTTTGTGACTTGATTTCAAGATCACTTGGTTTACTCACTCGAATGATTATGGTTTTGTAGACATCAACAAATACTGACGAAGAAAAAAAGTTTGAGTTGAGGACTGAGCATGATTGTCGATCCAACGGATAAGATGAGGTTGATCTCTTTATAGCCTTTGCGTTTTAGTAGCAATATATTGAGCCTACTTCCGGGACTTCATATAAAAATCTGACTCGACTTGACAGCGCTCCAGATTACAAATCTGCATCAAAGCCTTTCCTGTATTATATGCATTCCTGTTCGCAAGGCTAGGGTAGTACATACGAGCATAAACGTACAAAGCATGGTTCTAGTCATTACAGGTATGAAAGAAGAGGATACAACCCATATGCCGTCCGTGGCCATAGAATAGCCAAAAAAAAAAAAAACAAAGAGACGGTTCTAATGTGTTCTTCAGCGGCTTTTGCGCGCGTACTTGCTCTTCATACGGATTCGCTTCCCATATTTCCAGAACAACCACGGTCTGTATATATCGAGTCAAGTTGGAACTTGCGGGTGGAGGTTTGAGAACATACGCAGGGCATCCGAGGACGATGGCCACGCATGCAAGAATTGTGTTTCCCTTCCCGTATCCAAGCGCATTGTACATGGCCGGAGCGAACAGAGGGAAACCAAAACCGGCGAGGGCACGTAGGCACGCGACGGCCGCGAGAGCTATAGGAGAAAATAAATGAGTGGAGACTAGAAGGATAGGGTACAAAAACACGAGCTCACCTGATGCTGCATGTAACGTGAAGGTATCGATGACATACGTCGTAGTCGACTGGAATAGAAGGATTGTACCTGCTCCAAGGAACGCAATACCAAGATCCGTGACGATCCAGTGAACTTTATTCTGAGCAGCCCAACCAGCCATAAATAGCCCAGCAGGAAGGATGATGGTACCAGGCACCATAGACGCTGCATTGGGTCAGCCTACACCCTTTTATCTATGTGTAATCGAACTGACGAAGACGGAATTCGGGTTCTCCGACACCGTTGTTCTTGTTTTTGAAATATATGTATATCCGATCCATGTAACGTGCATTGGTTTGAGCGGCAAGTGTCATACCCATACCAAGAGCGATGTAATGTAGCCCAGCGATGCTAGTCTTTTCGTGGTACTGTCCTTCAAATATCCCAGGTATGGCGGTAAGAAACACTGACGATATTGTGAGCTTCAGACCAAGGCTCCGAGGAAGGAGAACACACCATATAACAGTCCGTATATGAAGGCCATATATGCACCGATGAGTTGAACGATGTATTCTTGAGAAAAGATGAGGAAGGGGCGAGTGAGGGCTTTGCGGAAGATTTCACCCCAGCTAGAGAAGGATATAATTAGGACCAGCTCATCAGCTACATGACAGACATTGACCTTCGCTCTCCTGACGCTTCAAAAACAGTATGGACGTTAATAGTCTGCGCCTTCTCAGGGTCCATTGTCTTCCGAATTGCCGCAGCTTTGCGTTCGAGCAATAATGGTGCAAACGCTGAAATAGAATATTGATCAAAAATATATGACGAGTGAGAGAGGGAACAAATAATTTACTTTCTTGAAGATAGAATATACCGAAAAGTTGAATGGCGGCATCGACAATGCTCGTTGACCAGAACTACATACCACAACGTTAGTGAAGTTCAAACTCGTCAACATAGGCCAAGACCACGTACCACCCATCGCCAAGTCGAACGTTCAGCAATCCTATTGCCAGTGTGAGTTCAGTGTTTCATAGTGACTTGAGCAGAAACTCACCATGCACCACAGACCGGCCCAAGGACCGGTCCGAGTAATGGGGCTAAGGAGTAGATAGAGATCGCCTTTCCACGCTCCTCAGGATGCCAGACATCTCCGAGGACACCACCACCGACCTATCAATAACAAAGAGATTGAGATACTACTGATGTGATTTTGCTTGCTTTCTTTACATACGGCCAGAGGTGCGCTCCCGCCTAGACCCGCGAGCAGTCTAAAGGCAATGAGTTGGCCTTTGTTCTGTGCAAAACCACATCCCAAGTTCCACACTGGATAACACGTTAGCTCGTGAGAATAGTAAGAGGATCAATTCGCGCACCGAGATACCAAAGATTTGACAACTGGAGCACGCGCGACCGTCCAAATATTTCACTCAGCGGTCCCAGAAACTGAACTATTGTTAGCTGATCGGATCGTAGAGAATGTCAAAACTGCTTACGAGAGGCCCGAAAGCTACGTAATTGAAAGTGGGTACTTGCCCGTTAGAGGTGTTGAGGATAGAAAAGTTATAGAGAAGGCTTACCAAAACCTAATACAAAGACCGAAGTCATCATAGCAATGATGGCTGTACTCGTGACGCTAAATTCGCCCGCAATTTGCAAAGTCGCAGGCGCAACCATCGACGAAGATACGGGCGTTATAAACGTGAAACAAGAGACGACGATTGTGGCTGCCCATTTTCGGCGGAATACCCAGCTAGTACAAGGATCATGGATGAACGAACATGTTCGGTTTCTCATAAGGTATATCCTACTTCTTAGGGTTCATAGGATCATCCGGACCATCCCAATCAACAACGATTGCATCGTCGTGTGACGCTTCAGTTGTTTCCTTTGGATGGAGAGCAGTGGGTTCCCCTTCTACAGTGCTTGTAGGTGTTGGACTCATGTCATCGACGTTGGGTGGCATATGGGTGAATGGACTCCATGGGCTAAGCGTTCACTATTTAAGAATGACGCCCCTACGGCAACGGGTCCGCTGACGATATGGATATGATTTCTGGAGGAGTCCCGCTTTTGGTTAATGCCGGCTTGCCGACGGTCACGATGGGCAGCTCGGGAATGAGCGCTGAGCCATCATCAAGCCGTGATTCAGACTCATCTATTTACCTTCGGCCTTCACTAGTCATTCTGGTGACGGTGTTGAGTCGAAGTACTCAATCCTTTGAAAGAAAGAACCAATCAGAGAATATCAAGTGGAGAGCTATGAAAGACTTGCCTTCTGCCAGCTTTAATTTACCCTGAGCGTGGCGTCCGACAACATACCGAAGTGTCCTTGTACCTTGTGTTGTTTCGACGCATCTCCAGAAGATGGCCTCCGAGTGACCTTGAGCCTCTCCTCAGGGCATGGTAATGACAATGTGTACCAACTAGGGGGCAGTTGGCGCAGCGCATTTAGTTCTGGCAGCCCCTTGTGATACGAGGTAAAAGTTCGACCTCCCGAGTCGGAATTGGCAATCCTCGCTAATGCCTTGTGCCCCTGTTTGCGTTCCTTGCACCTTTTTACTGTGTCGTGTGTCCAGTGTCTACAGGTGTCTACAGGTGTCTACAGGTGTCTACAGGTGTCTATCTGTACGCCACTTGTTACAATGGTCATAGGCAAGAGGGTAGTTTTTTTTTAAGTTCTGGCAGCCTAGTAGTGTGGTTTCGGGTTCTGGAAATCGGAGATCTGTCAGTTATGATCACAATTCTTCCATAAAGTATGCAATACCCATCTAATGTACATTTTTTGTGTCTACTGTTATCTATACCTCTCTAGCTTTGTGTCCATCTTTTATATTACTCCGTCTGATGATTCCATCCAATTCTACGTCTGCCCCGACCTTCAAGTATGATGATGGCTGAACTGATCGTGTGTACACAAACACACACAACGACGTCATGATTGAGAATAGCGGTTAGACTTAATTTTTTGGTACAAACTTTTTTAATTGATTCTTAGCAACTGGGACCACGTTATGCAGACAATTTTTGGCCACGTTCTGCGTTACGGTTGGTACCATTCGCTGGCGTACGGTAGATTTATCGGGCGAGTAGCCATGAGTAGGCAGAGAAACAAGGGTAGAGATGAGTCGAGGGTACAAACATGGCCAGCCGGATCCATCGTATGCATAGATGAAGCCCGACGACGTTTCAGCTCGTCAACTCATCCAATATACCTTCCATCCCCCTCATCCACTCCTCAAACTCCTTAAAAAGCTCATCGCACTCCGGCCAATCATAAGACACCCCCAGCATGTCATCCCACTTCTTCAAGTACTTCTTCACCACTGCCCCCTGCCTCTTTTGCCGCCCCTCCTCCTGGTTACCGTCTCCATCCTTGCCGCTTGTTTTCCTACTCCCTTCCTTATCCCCACCCCGTCCCAACTCATCAAGGACATCAATCGTAAAACTTTCCTCCCACTCCGTCGCCTCATCATAATCAAAATTCTGTCCTAACAGGTTTCCCCACCTCTTTAGATACTCCGTCTGCGCTGCTTGTTTCAACTGTATCCTTTCTTCTGCTGAAAGGGTCTTTGTGGGACGTGCGGCGCTGACGGTTTCAGAGATTTGGTGCGAGGAATGCGTATTCGGATAATGTGCGCATGTGCCTCCGTTCGCATCGGATGTTAGCGACTGGGCCTCGGGCGTGGGTTTTGAGGACAGATGGGCGGGTTGATTATGATTGTCACGACTAGGAGCAGGATTTTGCTCAACTAGAGTACCCAAACAGTCAGCGTTTGCCTTACACAGCTCTGAGAAGTATTCAGAGTCGAAATTCACCATACATACCGTCACGTTTGGTGCTTCGAGATCTCCCACCTCGAGACTTGACGAGTCGACCCGAGTCAGTCGTCACTGTAGCTCCAACAACTTTCGCTGACTGGGACCTCGTCGCACTTCGAAGTATTGGTGGCATTTGAAAGAAAGAACGACAGTTACGGCCTTGAAATAACTTGAGATATAGGAATTTCCGACCTGGAAGGACGAGTAAGAGGGAGAAGAACTCGCTCGGGCGTCGCCAGGATTACTTGTGTATAAGTCTGTCGGTTCGAGGGACCTACACACATATATATAGAACCATACATGAAATATGATTATAGGCTAGTGCGAATAGGCCAGCCAGCGAGTAGGATTGAGCAAGGGTATATTTGAAAAGCGAGGGAGAGGAAAGGAATCAGGAGATCCAAAGGGTGAATGGAGGTAGAAAATTGGATTGAAAAAAAGAACTGTTTCCCATTATATCGAGCAAGGTAAACGGAAACGTAAAACTGAAGACCACCCACTACAAAGTAGTATATTGTCCAAATGGATGTCCTTTATATGGTACACTTTACGTGGTATAAGTACGTAAGAGGGAAAATGTCGTTGGCTGTCAACAGACTGTTATGTCTGACCCAGCGTACTCAAACAAAATGAAAACTCGCCATATAGAGTCTAACCCATCAAAATCAGATCATTCAAGTATCCCAGCCCAACCTGCAGGGGTGCTTCCCACACGGAACGCTAGCCAAAAAAGAAACACAGTAAAGATCAAGAGGGCTGCTCGGGCCCATGGCGAAGGAGTTGGTTGTTCAAAACGCGGGTCTACCGGGAACATTGGTGGACGAGGGCGCGCATCTTCAAGCTCGTGCTCATGTACAGGTGGGCTCACCGGCTCGTCGCGGTCGGAGGTGGCAAGGCGTTGGTAGAGATTAGAGGACATAGTGGTTGGAAGATAAGAATTATTTATTTATGCAAATATTCTGTAAGTTTCAAATCTGTGTTGACCAGTGTTGTCATGAACTTTCTCGTTTCAACAGCAAGTCCGTTCCGGATTCCGACCCATAAACCCACTATCTCGTTGGCTACATATGATAGCAAGATTCCTCAATCCTCCTCTCTGTAACCCGCTTCATAATCACATTCCCCCTACTTTCTCCTTTTCTTACTCGTCTCTCTCTCTATTTTTTGCAAGTATTCCATATAGCTGGCAAGGATTAGTGATGGGGGTTTAAATGGCTGATATAGCCTCTGTACCTACTACACTGTAGACTACTTATATATCTGAATGTGAGTAAGTTCCAAGAATGAGATAACATATGAAGTAACATAGAAAAACATAAGACAAAAGGGGTGTACAGTTTTTGGGGACTTCATATTGGCTTTGCCCACATCTCACCACTTCAACACTCCCCCTCAAGCCAATGTCATCCTGAGAAAAGTCTTGTTCTTACACAGGCCTCATTTCATCCTGGTATCTTTCCTCTTTTTCCATTGCCTGAACACCAGCTGTCATCTTTGATCCAGTGTTATGGCCTGTTATATTGACAAAGACTGATGGAGTCAGAACCACCAGAGATGTGGTGGTGGGGGATGTCTGGGAAATGTTGGCTTGGGTGTCTTGAGGAGTGGTGCGTGTAGGCTCCTGATTGGCTATATCTACATGTTCTGAGGGACTGCTGCTTAGCAGGAACATGGATGCACCAGTGGATATTATATTTAAAACATGAGGAATATTTCTTGGATATAATAATAATAATAATGTACCTGACTTGGTGGTGATAGTGTGCTTAGTTGTCTATATGCATGCCAGAGAAAAGGTGATCAGAATGAATCCTTTTCTCCAATCATCACAACAATCCAAGAAAAGAAGAGATAACCTTTGAAAAGAGTAGTACAAGTGTTTATGTGGAGGGCAAGTCTTAGCAAGTTGTCAGAAACTAATGCTAAAAGAAAGAGTAAACTTGTTTTTACTGTTAGACTGTGACTTCAAAGACTAGTAAACTGAAACTTCTATTAATAAGTTTTATCATAAGAAATGGGAGGACTGACCAATAAAACAGTTATAATGGAAGATGTACTTGTTCTTAGTGATGGGGAAAAAAAGCTGTGGCTTAGAAATGGTGATTGGTGATGAGCACTAAGAAAATGGAAAAAGATCAAAAGGAAAGCAATAGAGTGTTCAAGACAACAGAAGATTGATGATGGTTGCTAAGGGGATGGAAAAAGATGTAAAGAAAAATGATGGAATTCTAAGGGGAGTTAACTTGCAGGATATACTCACTGGATACTAGGGCCTGTGTAATGAAGAAGCCAATGAGCAAGTCAAAATGAGCAAGTCAGCAAGGACAAAGTGAAGATATAGAAAGTAAACAAGGAGCATGATGCTGGGAATGCTTACAATTGGTCAGATGGGTAGGCCTGTGATAGCACTGCTATTGTTAAGCTTGAGGATGTTCCATCCTGCAGGCTTCCTTAGCATCATGTTCAAGTGGTTTCCAACAGACATGAGTAGCTCCATCCTCATTGGGCAGAGGATGTCTTTTCTCCCTCACTGCACCCCTGGCAGGATAGTATATGCTTCTTGATGGCATCTTCATATATTTTCTCAACCAATATGCAGTGGACTGCAGAATTTCTGACAGGTTTCCTCATTGCCCCAACTTGGGACATAGAGTATCAATATGCTGAGATGTGATCTAGGAAGCCATCTATGTGGAGTCTGAATAATCTGTATAGAAGGCAGCTGGGTTTGAGAAAATGATGGTTAAGGTATGTATTCTGTATTTTCTAACAAATCTTCACTCATGCTGTATAGAAACTGCATATGATTCTTGAATCAATGGCTAGTCCTATCCATATGCAAAACCTCACTTTCCATCAGGATCCTTCATCCCTGACATCCTCTATTGTTGTGTTTCTACCAGCCTAGCAGCAGCAGCAACCACAGTAGCAGATTTGGGTTGGTTTGAAGGTGGTTTTGAAGTTGGGTTTGAGCTAACTGGTAGAAAATCACACAAAATAACTGGTTTTGAAATGGATTTGAGATAGATTCCAGCAGCATCTCTCACCTAACCAGTTGGAGGACAGAAAATCTGCAATCTCGTTGACATCTTGAGGAGAATGATGAGCCCTACCCAGCAGATCTTCCAGAGTGATAAAATACCAGTCTGCACTATGTAAAAGGGAGCCTGATAAAAAGACAGAGACATGAATGAGGCAATGTACATATGCAAAGGAAATAAACACTGCTCACCTTGATGGTTGAAGAACTCCTCTGACTTTTTGCCTCTCTTTAGAAACTCAAGAGGAAAATTACTGCATAGACTGAGGATTTGAGTAAGGTGGGTTTGAGTTGGGTCCATCCCAGAACCCTTGTTATTCCAAAAAGGATAGAACAGTTTGGTTCCTCACGCAAATTCATATATCTGGTTATATGTACTATTAGTTTCAGCGGAAGATCCAAGAGAAACTCACAATACAGCCCAAGTTCCATATGTCTGTTTTTGTATCCCACTCTGCTCTGATGAGTACTTCAGGTGACTGGAGACTTACTGGCTGGATCAATTTTGCAAAACAGTTAGACATTAGGTTCACTGGGAAATCTTGAGTCAAACACTTAATATATGTTGAGTTTGAAACCCATTCTTCACCTGTGTCAGAATCACTAAGCTTGAATGTTGCCAACATGAGATTGTCAGTGCTCAGTTGGATACTGTGTTGCTCTTCCTCTGGTAGGACACTGGCTATGAGTATATTATCACCTTTGATGTCTAGAACAAATTTGAAAAGAGAGGTCTACTGTCATGAATGAAGGTATTACTAGTATGAACAATCCTGCACTCCTTGTGCAGGTATTGTAGGCCACTCAGAATGTGTTTTGACAGACATTTGAGTAATGGTATAGGCATGATATCAGGAAGAAACACTTGACACATGTCAAGTGCACTGGGCTCATAGCCTCTATTACAAGGCAAATGTGACTTTCATTAGGGCCTCGATGAGTAAAATTGTCAAGTAGCTGGCACATATGGCTGTAGCCACAGGACTGAGGATTGCGTTCCCATATAACTTTTATTAGACCAAGTTCATCTCAGCTCTCACTTTTGCTGGGTATTGACAAGTTGCTGACCAGTATTTTCAGGACAGCAAGGCTTTGTGTCCTTTATGGAATGTCAGCATCAGCATTTACTCACAATCAAAGAGGGACACAAACTGTATATCCTGGACCAGCCAGACAGTCAAGCTTTGGCCCCAGCCTAGCTTTGTAAGGGTGACCTCTGGGGGCTGTGGCTCAGTCACACAGCTGGCAGAGGGAAATCCAAAGTATATTGAGTGTTGTACAGATGATTACCAGTCTAATTACTCACTTGGCAGAGGGAAATTCAAAGAGAACAAGTCTGAGGATTTCTTATGCCAGGAGTGATGCTTTAGAGGCTTCTAATGCATGGGAAGGAACTGTACAATACACAAAAGCCACAGCCAGCCACAGGGAAGGCCTAAAGGGGCAAATCTCCAAAA
>JABAKA010024121.1:0-39090 GCA_018857285.1 Termitomyces sp. Mi166#008 | reverse complement strand
TTGAGTCCGTACTTAGAGATGTTGAGGGGCAGGAGTGTGGAACTCGAGAGAGGGAGGGGAGGGTGGTGGTGCTTGTTGGGATAAGTATGGGTACGTTCTGGAAGGAGCGGGTCAGGAAGGGGGAGGGTGTAAGCGGACGAGAGGGAGAGGAAGAGCCTTGTGAAGTTGTAGATCGTATTTTACCGAATGTATTCCGATAGGTCGGAAACTATGCAGATGACATAGATATTGTCACCAATCTAGATTTCTTGGTCGATGGAGACGGTTCCGCGTCGACTACTTGTTCCGTTAGATGAAATATCCATGGAGCAAGTGGGTAGTAACTGAATCTGGGATAGAAAATTCGTTCAACTTGCAGGGAAGCAAAAGGAAGAGAAAACCATCATGCCAAATTCTCGAATCGTTCGGATCAATGACAACGTGCATCGGACTCTGTTATTTGTGGATCTTTCTCGACCAATACAATCCTCACGATGTAGTATGACAGCATATCCACTGATCAGGCTCAGATACCACTCGAATAATCCATGCACAATTGTATTTCTGAACTGTTATCACGGCAGAGAGAGCATGTACTCGTCCGAATCATCATTTGATGAAGTGCAAGGCTCGAAGACCACAGAGCCCTAGCTGGTGTTTGCTCTGGCAGTTGAAACAGGTTCGGTATTCGGCCTGTAACGGATCTTTATCTTATCCTCATCTTATCTGGTCTAGAGTCTCCGACCGTTCCGACTTGGTCTTGGAATTCTGCTGATTGGTGTCTTTCACTAAGTCTGATGAGCATTTCCTAGGGTACGTGGCCCGTGTACTATATTGTAGGCACGCTCTTCGTCTTTGTTGGGAATCATGATTGTGTAGCGCTAAATCATGAACCAGCAGTGCACCGAATCTCCCGGATAGGCTGGAAAAGGAATCCGAGGACTGCATAATCGGAGGGTTATGAGTGCGCGCACTCTAATCTATTTTGAATTTCCATTGTCCCTGATCCCAGATATAGCGACCCTCAACTCGACCAGAAGCAAAACAGCCCACGACTCTGCAAGATTCCTTGCAACCTCCTGCCCACGTACCATGCCCAACGTCAAGCCACACGTCCGGTCCTCTCGCCTCATTACTACTGTTTCCACCCCGCCAACGCCTCCGGTAACTTAGTTCCTAAGATGTGGACTCTTGACAAGTTTGTATGCAGGCGCATGAAAAACGGAGGACGCCCATCGTTGCTGAGGTAGAGGATTGCGGACTCCTTCATCACAGTCAGAAGGCGAATGGAGTTGCGGAGAGCTGGACACTCGACATCGCCTTCTCCTAGGAGATGGTTGAATGCGCTCGTTCTTGCGGCTTATCGAAGGCTGGGACAGTTTATCGACGAAGCCGGAGAAACCTTCACTCTACGCCTCCATTTGGTCTGCCTCCCCCATCGGCTAGCCTACGGTTCAACCTTACTTTGTCCTTGATACTACAATGCAACGTTTTTATTTCTCTGACAACCCAAACTGCAGATGCCCCAACGCATATACGGAGCACACTCGGACCACGACTGATCTACCTCTTTGTCCACTCACCCCAGTTATCGTAACTATACCTCACCTCCTAAAATCTCTTCCTGCTCGTGGCTTCAGTCTTTGATATAAGGACAACGGAGCCTACCCGAAGGCGTCAGGTAATTCACCTCGTAGAAACCACGCGCACTTATGCACAAAAAACACGCGGTACAACCTGGTTGTTCGATAATTTGTGAGTAACTTCCCGCCCAGCGATCGTTCTCTCCCCTTTTCCACCGACCTGCTCCATCGTACCCCCATATCCCTACGTAACCCTACACATTCAAGATTGACTCTGCTTCAACATGTCCCCGTGATAAGATGAGATAAGGAGCACCATTCACAAGTTGACGCGGGTGGTTTATCCAACTTATTTTGTTTTGTGCAGTAGGGAAACAATGGCAAGGATGTTCTGTAACCCTTCCGTGAAATACGCGTCAACTGTTCCTCTCAGAACCATAATTCGAAGCCCCAAAAGTCGAAAGGGAAATGCCGTGATAGATAGGATATTCATAAAACGTTTGCTATCCATACATCCGAGTTCCAGGAATTTCAGAAATTGAGGATTCGTCGTCTCTTTTTGCAGTAGGATAGGGAGTTGACCGAAGTCTAGCCGAGGGATATCAACCAGGTGACGACATGGTAGCATTCCTGCGAGGGTAACGCGCTGAACAGACGGGCTGACATAACAAAGGTAATCGATTGGAACAGCGTGCGAGCAGCTGTTCCAGAATAAGAGCCGAATGCTATGAAGATTTGGCATCTGTGTGAGACAGAAAAGGCTGGCAGCCTCCATCATCACCAATATCGTGCAAGGAGCTACACTCGACTGATATCCGACTGAGATGGTTACTTTTGGTCAGAAGATCCAATAGAGCAGGGAAATCCGAAATCTTCCCGGGAACCCAACGGATCAATGTTAGATTCAGTTCGTTGATATAGGAGATGATGTGTCGATTCGACATGAGGCATGGGGAGAACGGATTGGTCATGCTGACGGAGAAAAAAATTCGTTTCTGGCATGGATCGACGAGGGCCCGAGAGAAAAGACAACAGAGCTGAAAGCCGTGAATGTCATCTGGGAGGTAGTTGACAATGAGGTCCAAGACCTCGACAGGCAATTGCTCAAAGGACATGCTGGTAGAGGGCCGAAGAGTACTATCATGATTCAAGAACTAGTGTGGCTGTGCTTTGCCACGTTGATTCTGTGTATGCGCTTATACACGACTGCTGCCGAACCGGTGACGAAGCGTTTGTGCATACGGCAGGTTGTTATAGGCCAAAACAGATGAGACGGTCTATGCCAAGTAACGAGGCACTGTACAATTATTCCTTGCTCTACTAGGCATCGCTGCTGCGCATCAATCCATTGTGAGGACTGCGCAGTTGAAGACAATCCATAGATTCATCATTCTACGTGTGCTTATTATTTGCCTACAGCAGGACGAAGGCTTATCTCAATGAAACCTACTTTCTTCGTCTTTCTTCCAATGTTTACGTGTTGTGCGGTCTTCACAGCGCCCTCATCAGAATTCACAGACTGTTTGGTCCAAGCATGCTTGTCCGGTTAATATTGTAAGTTTCTTGACTTCTTGGCGTACCAGAATGTTTGTAATTCTCCAAAGTTCGAGAAATGTTCTCAGAGATTTGGGAGTCTTTGCCTGGGTCCTGGCGGTTTGACTGGCAGAGGTAATTGCTGATCGTATACAGGATCCGGCGTGAAACATAGTTCCTGTACATTTGTCCGTACTAACTCCCTCTGTCGAGTAACGATGGGCATCTACAATATATCACCAACCCACCCCCCCTCGTGATTTACACTGCCCTCGACGTATCGCAAATCACTTTTTGTTGTTGAATCGCATCTAAATGTTCTCGACCTGACGATTAGATGGTTTAGTTGTTTGGTTGTTGTGTATCTGAAAAATGGAATTTTCCAAAAAGGCAGAGCTCATGCGTGGTGAGATGCATTGCACCAAGTTCTGATGCGCCTACCATCCCATCGCAATAGCGATCGGACTCGTGCAGTCCTCCTATACCTCCATTTCTCTGACACCCCGCCCAAGCAGCAGACATCGGACGACGTATGTGGGGGAGCCTAGGTATACCTGGAACCAAAGCTCTTTGCTCGTTTCAAATACACTACTAGCTCACCGGCCTGTAGATCCAATATCCTAGTATGTCAAGCGCCATCGTTGAAGCGCTAATACATTTGATGTGTCAATTATTCCTAGAGTGCAAACTCAGGTGCAACGCAGACGCGGAAATTGAGACAACAATGACAGAGGTGAACTACATGTGAAGCGCACTGTGCAACGTAATAATGTCAAAAGAATTGAGAAGACCGGCTTCCAACCTATATGACGTCTGACTAGAGTATATATAGTCATCTACATTAACATGATGATGGTTAACTCAAGGATGAATGTTCGGCTCAGGAATCATTTGACAAAACCAAGCACCACATACCTGCCACTTTGAATTCATCCTAAGATCAACTGTGAACCAAAATCTACCCATCAGCTGCTCACTCCAGTCTCCCATTGCGGGAACTTTGAACGTAGAACTTGTCTCCTGGAAGTTGAGAAATCGACTCCGATACAACTTTGCGCTTGCAGGGTCCAACATAATTATTGTATTGAAGTCGATCTCGAGCTTATCATCCCCCTTCCATCAGATCCATTTTGAGCAGAATCCTGAGAATGCTGTCATTTTGTAATCGGCTAGTGTTGATTCTGCCTGGTATATCCAGTTAAGTCGTCCTTGGGAATGATTGACCATAATCAGATTCTGGATATACATGGCTTTGGCTGTTCAAAATGTATGAGAGAATGCAACGTCTTTTGTTTTACAGCTGTCAGAACGATGTCCACAGCATGTTTGATCTGCCAAGTCAACATATTCTGAACAGATTTATGATCCAACATTCCACGATCTGATTATAGTCGCCATACCCTACAAAAGCTTGATTCTAGGGTGTCCACACCGAACTGACGCTCCTCCATCCAGCTGGTGGCATGTCTACCGATATTGACTCTCAAAGATTAGAGGAAGATGTCATGACCTGGCTAGCTATTGACAAAGGCAGACAGATTGTCTTCGTCTCGTTTACTCTCATCATCTATGAATACTTCATTACCCTCGACAAGGAGGTACGTTCCATCAGATACTCTGATTAATTGACCAGAGACTAATATCTTTTGTCCTACAGATTCAATATTTCTGGAGTGGAAGATGGACGCCATCGCGAGTTCTCTATTTGGTGGTATGACTTCTACTACGTGGTTACTTGTACATACAAGTGATCTTATTTCAGAATCGATATCTGCCGCCTATCATCATGGCGTAAGTCGGTCTCCATGATTTTTCTGCTCAGATCTCAAGACGACGTTCTGGTCTATAGTCTAGCTATAGTTTGTGAGTCTGGGTATTATTCAGCCTGAAAAACATATCATTTACGCGACACATAGGCTTTAATGCACCGATCTCATTGACTGTGAGTGTCAATGGATCTTTGAGCATCGCCCCACTTACCGTTTCGTTCCCAGTTGTACATATAATTTGCTTTCGGTGCACATTGTCTCTAGTCTTATCATACTTTGTATCTAGCTGTGACCGAGCGATAAGAGCTATTTTTGGGTTATCCGCAGTAGCACTCTTTACAATTCAGGGTGAGTAGACCTTCTGGAAAACTATGCTCGTTATACTTAATTATGGAATAGGAATTCTCGTTCTACGAGTTTTCTATATGTTCGACCATAGCCTCATTGCTCGACTTATCATTGCATTCACATACGCCGCCGCCATCGGCCTCAACCATCACAGCTCTTGCCCTCATTATGCATGATGTAATTCTTCTCAAACCGCTGTCAACCCTGAGACAGGTCAAAGACCTCGTCGGGTGTCCGGTTAGAACTGAGACGGTCTTCTGGCATTTCTACATACCTGCATTTGTGTTGCACACTATTCTGTATATTTTCACTCTGATCAGAGTGTTTAATTGCGAAAAATCCCTTCAAGCCCCTCTCATCAAGAGGTTACACCGAGAGTAAGCTCTCTTCTGACTTGGACGCTCCTTTCGCTTGTTAACTTGTCCTTCCCAGCGGAGGATTCTTCTACTAGGTGCGCTTCAGGTCTTTTGGAGACTCCGTCAGTCAAGTTCCCATCACTCCTAAAGGAGCCGTTGAATACACGGAAATTGGCTCCGGATTGTTCCATCATCCTGCAGTACGGTTCACATTCTGGCTCAGATATAATCTTTCAGACTGAGTTCTCCTCAAGATTAATATTCCTGCAATCTTTGCCAAGTTCGCCTCACCTCTTTTCAAAGTCCTCTGAGTGAGTCTGTACCTGACATAACTTGTATCAGTTTTGTCCTTGCGGCCACATCGGTCAGCATATCGCGAGTCATGCTCAGCTTTCATGATCTCGCTGAACACTTGAGAAATAACCCTCATCGCCTTGGACACATTAACACAATTCCGATGGACTATGTCAATTGGCGCAAAGGGAGTCGGGATGGCGAGTATCTGGTAACTGGCCGTGATCCTACAAGTATCATTACTTCGAGCCCTGAGCCTTTGGCATGACAAAGTGGTTGACCATATGCAACTTATACATTGATGGTGTACTCCAAAAGCAGACAAGATTATTTCTGACGAATGGTTGATTTATTCAAAAAAGATACTTGTAACAACTTATATGGCAAATTAGAATAAACCACCTAAAACCTGAAGGATTGGGTTTCCAAGCCACTTGAAATTCTTGTCGTCTCCCAGGCGTGTCGCGTTTAGTGCTGGCGAAGGTGGGCGATAGGGTACTTGAGCATTAGAAGTGCCAAGAAGCCTCCTAATGACAATCTCCTGTGGAAAATATTGACGAACCTCCAGCTTTCTGAAGTGGTATCCATGAAACAAATGGATGAATTGATGATGTTGGATGACGTTAATAGTTATTCGGGAGAACCGCGCACGTGAAAATGCTTAGTCCTGTTCCGGTTGACAGAAACTTCAAGCTTCAAAGTCTGACCGATCGCGAGTCGTGTTTGTTGAGGCAAGGTCACTAGTGATAAATCTGATCAATCACCGGCAGTAGATAAACCCGACGCGGAATTATCCGATTAATCTTAACTGGGGTTCACTAGGCTGATCACACGATAGATCTTTTTGTGAAGAGCTTCAAGAACTCTGGACCACTTTTGTCACGCGCAAGCGCTTGTATGATCACGAGGAAACGTTAGAAGTAAGCTTTCCAGATATAGAAGCCCTTTGATGCGAGATACAAAATATCAGTGGCTAGAAGTCGAGGAGCAAAACTTTGCACTAGGTAAAAATAACATATGGAACCTCACATAGATGTCATTTAGAAGCCTCCTCGTACCTAGATCCCCCGCGCGACAGGACTGGCCTCCCATGCCACAGGTGACCGTCAACCACCCTCCTTCTTTGTTTCGCCAGAGTTCAGGCCAAATAACGAGAGTCCGTCTATTTCTCCAGAGCCTTCGTCTGATCCAGTCCCACCACCTGTGCGCGTGCGATTAGACGAGCCTCTTTCCCAGCTCAACCCTCCTGGGGAAGTACTTGCTACTCCGGTATGAGTACCGGCAGTCCCGTTTCCGGAGAGAAAGTCCAACCATCCAGATCCTCCCGCACCGGTCGCACCAGTGCCAGACCCAGGATTTGCGCCTCCCGAAGATCCGGATGCTGTACGCTCGACTGGGCGCTCTCCTTCGGTTTCCGATCGGCGGTCACGCTCCGTAGATTGAGCCATCGGCCCGGGTTTTGAAGATGGCCAGTCCAGTCCTAGACCTGACCCAGCATTGGATGCTGTCGCCGAACGCCTTCGCCCATCGTCTGCGCCACTCATGAAACCGAAGCTTTCCGGTCCTCTGACACTAGGGCTAGTGCTAGCAGCAATGCTCCCATAGACGGCACGTACTCCTGTCATCCCGCTAATTGTGCGATCACTAGCAGTTGTAGCTCTGTCACGCGAAGATCCCGTATGCAAAGATGGAAAGCTATGCGAGCTTGAAGGTGATGCACTGAATGGAGGATACTCTTGATAAGACGACTGCTGGGCTTGGATATGACCATGGGACGATGTTAGTGACGAGGGATGCCCAGGGATACGGAATTGCGTATTGTTATACATCCCCAATGTAGGTGTATGCGGGGATTCCGCACCTAGTCTCGGCCGCTTTGATTGAACAGGAGAGAGCTGATGTCTATCTGTGGTGAGATGAAGCGGGCGATTATCTTGCTCGTAGTGGCGCTGTGGGATGTGTTGACTAGTTCGCTGAGGAAAACCTTGCTGTCGTTGAATCATTGAAGCCGCTGGGTTCGGCGGGAAAGAATGAGGGCTGCCTAACGACCGTGAGTGGATGTAATCGGTCTGCCCAAGATAAAGTCAATATTAGAGCAACTGGTGGCGTAACGGGGAGAGAAATTTACATCGAGATGTAAGCCCTCACCCCTCCGCTTCGTTGATCCTCTGTTAGAAAGAGCTGGCCCTCCCTCTTCGTCATCATCCTCATCTTCAATTATGTCGACGTCCGCCTCTTCTACTTTTGTCGCCGCTCCTGGTGCGAAGTCGGCAGGTCCACGCGTATCCCTCTCTCCATCGTGCTAACATGACAGATATGAGACCCCAGTTTCAGGGCAAGGAAACACATACACGAATATGGCGTTGAATGATGCTTTGAACATCCGTCGAACAGTATTGAAAGAGCTTAACATGGTGACCCGGGCGCTCCTCTATTTTTTCATGAAGATTTAGTTTCAAGGTCAACAATACCCGCTTATTGTTAATAGACCAGTGTAACCCACCGAAGACGATGACAGCAACGTCGACAGAACATAATACCCCAAGTTCATAGGCCTTTTTGAACAAACCATTTTTTCGCTGAAAATGAATGTCGCAAAAAAAGATGCAACGGCGATACAATTAGGGCGAAGATCGAGATTTCGGTCAAAAATAGCAAGCAATTGCGGCCGAAGGGGACGATAATTTACCTTGAGGAAAGTCACAGAGCGATTTCGCTCATGCTATATACGAAGGTATCAGTCAACTAGACCACGGATATTGAGGTTAATTAAGAGATTCGAAAATACAAAAATCGCGGAGGTTTTCTAAGCGTCAAACGAGAAGCACTCACTGTGATCGGCTGGATCTCTATCTTTCTCCTGCCCATAGTATAGCTACAGCGAAGTAGTGCGAATGAGCGCGTGAAAGATGGCTGATTCTGTGTTCGAGGGATTCCACAAGCCGGTCTTTTTGCTTTCCAACCAACGTCGCGGCATGGCACTGCCGACGGTAATAACAAGACCAAATGGCGCCGGATTGGATCAATATCTCTTGGCTTGTAGTTCTAACGCCATCCAAACACGGATGAATTTTCTCAAGCTTTATCCATCTGAGCTGTCGAGATCTAGTTTCGGGGAACAATCCTATCTCAGCAAATTCCCACTCCATCGGAGTTCCTCACGCTTTCTATCCTTGGTTCCGCCCACCCAACGGTCCCTGGCCAGACTCTAGTCATTCTTCATAAATCAGCATAATCTTCATCATCTTACCACCCGAGGTCACCCTCTGTCGTTGAAGCAACGCAACCTGTAACGGCATCTTACGAGGGCTCATTGCTCCCGGAGACTCCATCAATCCGGATACCTCGGTCTTCCCAGGCGATAAGACATCATCTGATATCATATTGCCAGCATTCGAACGACCATGTCCTGCTATCAGAACTGAGCCTAATCTTTCTCAAGCGAGAACGATACCCTATATGGGCTTAAATCCATCATTGGTAAGTCAAAAATTTCTATTGCGGATTTTGCGCCTCACTTCCTGGAACATTTCTTCGGATACTCTACCTCCTACCTCGCCCGTGGTCGAGAGTTTCTTTCTCCATTGGCTTCAAGTGTGATGTGATGACTTCTATCCACCTTCCAAACATTGTCGTTGCCTTTGGAAAAAATCTACTATGGTACCTTCGGAGTAACGTCTCTTGAACGCCAAGTATCCTCTTGTGGCCTGCGACATTGAAGAGCAATGGTGAAATGGCGAGCATATCAGCAAGCATATTTTGTAATTGTTCAATGCCATCACCAACTAAGCAAATGTAACGAACTTCGTGTTTCAGATTCGTCGCTGACAAAAGTGCGTTCCCATTCAGTCGTGACTCGGGAGAATGGCAGCTATTTCGCCGCTTCCCCGCATGAAGTTGAGGGAACTCTCCTGTTTATTGTCAATCGTTGAAGCACCCCTGGACCATCACATTAGATGGATATCGTATTCTTTAAAAACTTGCTAAAACTCGATTTTCCGACGTGTCAATCACTGGTGCTGTGTGTATTTGTCTGTTGCTAAACGGTAATACTTCCACGTTTCTTGATATTCAAACCGCCTCCTCATCGGAGGCATCAATATCGGTCAAAATGTCTGGCCATACAAGGTTACTTGAAAGACCGGACAAGGTCTCCGTAATTCCCTATCTAGCGGTAAAATGCGGTCGGAACAACCGCAAAACAGCCATTTTCCTCCTTCGGTAGTTGTGAAGAAGTATGATGAGTGCCACAAAATGCATCATAGTCCTGGTTGGTCGGCACGATTGTGCCATTACTTTATGTGGCGACCATGCGCTTATGAGAGGAGATCATATGACTGGAGGGTGTTTTCAATGGATTGACGCCTTTGTGACGCCTCGAGCACATTCGTACACCCTTGTTATGTTTCTTTTCCCATATATGAGAACGCAGCGTTATTTTTAGTTTCTGCTTCTTGATAAGAAGGTCAGGAGGGTGAGGTCGAGCTGGACTATCGATCAGTAAGTCAGTGAGACTGGATGGAGATCGACTATTTTAGCCACTGACAGAAAAGGGAGAAAGATATGACCAGGGCTACAAAGGCCGTATAAGGGTCATAGATAGTCCAAGAACTGTATTTTGTGTGGAAGTGAGATCCTAGAAAATTTTCCTTTCGGAAACCTGCGAGCCTCACCCATTCAGCCCTGTCTGATTATAGAATCCGGATGTTCAAGTTATAAAATTGACCTTACATTCAGTGATGTCGCCAAAAATTTGTCCAAAGAAAATAGGATTCAATCCGATTGGAGCTTTCACAATCAATATCATAAAATCTTAGGATGACATCCATGTCACACCGATAGACCGTTTACGATTCTCCATCTCAACAACGTCACGAGTGCTCCCAGATCCAAGAAGCGTTTGGATTCATTTTCTGGGGTAGGTATAACGTATTCGTCTTCGGCTATCTCCAGCGGGTTAGGGATGAATTGGAATGAACAAATACCAAACCCTTCCAACTTAGAAATCGTAAGAACACGTTCTACTGTACATGATGATCACCCATGATTCGAGAGGTCAAAATATGCTATTGCTCCACATGGCATGGATGAATCCGCACTACCATGGTCCGGTGTATCGCTGGTAGTCGTTGTTTCTCCTTCGTCATTGTCAAATAAATTAATAAGATACATAGGCTGAGCTTCATCTTGGGATGAGTGTTTGATTTGCTTCAGAATTAACGTAGCCGGAAGAATTCGCCACAGTTCTGCAATGTTTCATCAGTGCTTTTCATTATCACATCGTATGATGATCAAGTTTCATAAAGGCTAGTAGAGTATGAGAAAAATGATGGGAAACACAATGAACTACCGTAATTGTGCCACCGTGGTAATATCCGATATAACCGCGATAGGAGTTTCTTCCCCCACGCGGTGGTATATGACTCGTGATACATGTAATCTCGCTCTGCAGAGTGGAGACCTATGAAAATTTCTGGAAGGAAAGAAAGGCGGGAGAGGATCAGACGCTATCGATGCTCTTGGATGTCCTGCGTGTTTCAGACGAACTAGCAGGACGACTGCCTTTTTCTCTCTGGAGCGGTGGATCGTATTTCGGAAGAGGTTGCACAGTTAGCGACCCAGTTCCGGCGTTTCCCTCATGTCTCACGCCCCGGCACATTACAATGAATCTATGGAGGTATCATCAGGAGAAGTGTAAGAACGGGACAATAGCAATTTCGTTTACGCGCAAACTGTGAACAATAGACCCAGCCATAGGAGGACGACATACGCGATGTTTGTCGGCCAGTGGCAGTACACTGTCAAGAATCACCGTCATCAGAAGGTCCATCAATAACGAAATGGAGAAATACCAAGTGGTGGTCGGTTGTATAAGTTTAATATTTCTTGCTTTTTTTGCTCGTCGACGCCCGTGAAACCAGCTGCATGTGCTGCCACAATCACCTGTAACAGAGGCTTCAGTCATCGTCATATGATGAGTGAGAGATAGGGAGACCTACCGTGCTTGCTAAGGCTGCAGTCCACAATCCTATCAATATGAACAATGCACACCCAATTCGTGCGATATTATACCATCTAGGATACTTGCGTTCGGGCCAGAAGATGAGAAAGAAGTAATCCGCGCCAAATAATGTAGCAACAAGCACGCAGAACACTATTGTAAGAACTTCTGCCGCGATGATGTCGTTGTTGTAGACCTTCGCAGCGTTATTGGTGTAATCTCCAACATGACGCTGGAGGTCTTCGTATTTGGAGAGCGAATATGTCGCGGTACACTATACAAAATGTCAAAATAGTGTAGGATGTGAATCATAAGGACAATTTCGTACCTCTGCAGCGAGACACAAGTTCATCGCAAGCTGTGGTGTACTTCTGAGCGGGATCCTTATATCTACCATGACTGTCATACCTGATTGAAAACTATTTTTCCTGGTTGAGCACAAAAAATCAGAAAAAGACTAATGGAGAACTCACTAAATCGTTGTCGTCTCATGTACCACCTCCGACTGTACATTTCAGAGCCCCGGAATGCCCCCCAGCGCATCTTGGACAAGTCGAAGCCCCATATCACAGTCATAAGAACGATCGATGTGGCTAAAGAGCAAGCGAAGGAAAGGAAAAGGGGAGGGGAGGGGAAGGAAGAGAAGAGTTCGAAGTATCCAATGAAAAGTCCGGCCTCTTGAGCGTTGAAACCAAGTCCGATTTGTGAACGGAATCCATGGAATTGCTGAGAATGGTGGCCAAGAGAAAAGTGATGGCGACATCGACCTTTCGATCAGCAAGGTTTTAGCAGATCGAAACATGGTCCAACTTGGGTAAAACATCCGGCCCCGAAAGCTTATGAGTTAGGTAATCCTCCGTTGTTCAGAAACTTTCCTCCAAAGCTCGTGTATTATTACAGAAATAAGAGGTACATGGTATAATACATGGTATATGCAAATGACAGCATGGAATCGATACGGATACATGGTGGGGCAGGTTAGTTGTATCAATGTATGACTAGAAGATCGTAACGAAACGTCTACCCGAGGTCGTGGCAAACCGAGGCAACCACGGTCATCCGAACGCGGCGGATCCCTGTCTATCCGGATTCTGCAACGAGGCCATAGCAGGTTCTTCCGGCGGAGGTGCCACGTCAGCTTGGGGTCGGGGCTCCGTGACGACCGCAAGTTCGGGACCCGTATGGGACTGGTAGATACCGACGCTCTGCATCTGCATGTGGACTTGGGCCGCCTTGCCAGGTGGTCTCCCCTCGACGCGCCTGACAAATTCGCCCCAACAAGCGCGCTCATCCGTTCCCATCCTCTCAAACTGTTCCCTTAGCGGACCGGCCGCTTTGCGCCACACGCCGCGGTGGCGGCAAACCGTGCTCTTCACATATCGACTACCGAAGACGCGCTCAAATGCCGCACGCTGTGTCATGCCCCCAGAACCTGCGCCGCGACCACCTCCATCACGTACAAGGACGTCCATCATGCGGAAGCCGTTGGTCAACTCGGATACGGTATAATCGTTTGGCCAGCGCTTGAGAGGAGGATGAGGGTGGTATGGGATCGGAGCCAGGGATACAGATGTCGATGGAGTCTGAGGTTCGGCCTGGCTTGAGATGCTTGGAGATAGTGTCGGATCAGGTGTTGGTGAAGAAGCCTGAAGGGCAGGGGGAACTGAAGGTGGGGCTGAAGGAGTGTGGACAGTTGCAGGGGTACGTGCAGCAGCAGCAGCCTGCGCTGGAGCGGAAGTAGGATAGAACATCTGAGAGGAGTAAGGGGGGTATGAACCATTCACATAGATTACACCGGGAGTCTCTGCAACTGATGCAGGTACTTGAGCCATCGCAGATGGAGTAGCAACATGAGCTGGGTGGTAGTGATTTGGTATATGAACCTTCTGAACGGGCTCAGATAGAGGGTAATCGGGTGCGGCGCGCTTACGCGTCGCCAGCACTGTAGCCGCGGAGGATTGGTCATTTTTTGGCGCTGAGAGTGCCTGAAACTGGGCCGGTGCCTGTGCCGCTACTTCTTCAGGGAGACCAGGACATTCGTGCTCGCTCAAACCATCGAGGAGGCTCCTCCTTGTTTTGTACAGAAGGCGCTGTTGCGTCGCCACTTGGCGCACCGAGCCCATCGTATGTTGTTCCCAAGTCCCAGAATGGGGATTATAGGTATCAATGAACGATCCAGCCGTCAGGGCCAAATCTTTAACCAGCATTTCCAGCTGAAGAAGCCGGAAGTATGGAAATGTGGGGTTCATGTAGTGCAGTCGGATCGGCTCTGTCCCAGCCCGATACCAGACCACGATCGTGATGGATCGGTTGTAGTCCTCGAGTTGGCGTTGCATATCCTGATCGAGGGACGAACTGATCTCGTTCGTGTTCTGAGCCTTGGCTTTTCCATCGGAGATGATGGTCTCTGTCGAAATGTTAGGACTCTTTGAAGTTGTTGAAGGAGTACGCTTCATTGGTTCGGGGCCACTCTTAAGCGCACCCTGTAAAGAGTTTGGACCAGATGAAACAACGCGGGTAGATATGATGGGTGTCCCATTAATTGAATTCACGTAACCGTTCATTTGTACTGGTAGATCCTTTTTTCTGTAGTTTCAGCATGGGTAATGACATAGAACACGGAGGAAAGAGCACCTCTACAGTCCGGGGCGAGGTCTCTTGCACTCGAGTACCTGGTGCCGGTGTCCACGGACGGAGGTGGCAACTAGTGTCGGCAAATCCCGGGGGTCTCACCCCACGTCTTTCTTTCATCACGATTTCGGGACTTTCCGATGGCCATAAACGGCACTTGGGGTTCATGAGACCATTTGGTTGATTTCAAGTTTTGAAAGGAATTTCTTGCGAATTTCTCACTGTGTTCTGAAAGACATATGCTTATTCTGATGTTGCAAGACGAGAAGCCCATGGCGGCCTCGAGAGATTGGTCTGATGAGGGTGGAAAAAAGTCACAAACGAGCAACAAACGGGAGCCGCTGGACTGATCCGACAGAGGCTCTCGCGATGATTCTTTGAGAAAGAAAATATCGTGTTACAATTGTCATCGACCATTCCCTTCTTAATTTTTGTACTTTCTACTACATGACGTCGAGGTGAAGCATGGATTAAGTCAAGGAAGAGTGGAAGATACTTGATCTCGAATACTATTTTTGCCTGGGGTAGTGATGCGCAAATTGATAAGTCACTGCGTGAGAGGCCATCATCCTTGAGACAATTCGAGCGTCGAGTCAGTCTATGGTCCAAAGATCGCCCGTGGCTCGCCATGGCCTTAAGCCGATGAGCGAATCCGAAATTGCATGGCACATCACTACACCGCATTAGGCAGACGCTCGAGTACAAACAAGTAACATTGCGTACCTGGCTTCAAAACTGGCCGTGCGCAGGCAACGGATTCCGACTTTCGTCATAGGCGACCCTATCTTGAGCATGCCACGGCAGTTACAAACGAGGGCCACGCCCATGGAACATGTATAAGGGTAGATCCGGCGTATTCAGTAGCGCTGTAATTTCTTCAAGTTGGTATTTCGAGATACGTGGATAGGAAGACGGAAACAGTGTGGCTTACCATTTTGAAACTTGTCTGCGTGTGGTAAAAGAATGATAGTGCCCAAATTAAAGACTATCACCGGTGGGCTCATTATTCTATGGGCTAACATGAGCAAGGTAGGATAAACTTAAAAATCTCTGCGCACCAACTTCAGTAGTAGAACAATGGGAAGAACAATTCAAGTTCCAAAAAGACCACTGAGAAGCGTTTCTCTATCAGAGACCATGGTTCCGAAAATCGGAAAGCACACTCATGCTGTTCTAGTCCAATCGACGGAATAATCTATAAGGTAATTTCTGCCGGTGTCCGAGACCAGCAATAAAATAACCAATGCGGATTCATTCTGCTGATTTCTTCAGCCATCTGGTAGTACGGTGGTCAATAGAACGCCAAGGGAGATCAACAGTGTAGATATTACGGGAAGTATGGTGCCTCAAGCCGGGCAAAGAACCAGAAATAGCAAGGCGTATAGACTTCAGAGAGTTAAGTGGTGCACAAATCAATCAACAGACGTGAGAAGAGGAAACAGTGCTGAGGTAATCGAGATCGTGGAACGAAGGGTTCGGTTTCAGAGACCCATGCCAAGCAAGGATAAATATGAAGCAAAATTTAAATTATTTAGAACATTCGAACAAATTTTTCCTCCTTTGCAACTCGACTGCTGTTTGTCCAATGGATTCCTAGCGGAGAGCCAGTTCTTGTCGCATCCTTTACAACAAAACTGCTCGTGGAATAATTTGACAACGATCATTCAACCCTTGCAATCCCAATGCGATACCCAATTGAACATGTGCGCGTCTAATGCGCGGCTTGGGAGGACGCCACAATCGACTACAAAGGTTCGAAACTGGATCAACTTATATTCCCAATGCGTAAGTCTTGCTTCTCTCGTGTTTTCAACCCTTGCCAATTCACCAATGGTGCTAGTCCGACCAAAGAAAGAGGCATAGGCGCCGAAACGAAAGAAGTGTCAGCGCAGGTACCGCGACCTCCTTCGCCTATATTTTCAGGTTTTCCCCCCTGAACAAACGAGGTAATTTGTCTTTTGCTCCGTCGTGTCGGGCTTCTGCATGATGCGAGCGTCAGCCTGAGTTGAGGGATGAAGCGTTTTTCTGTGGCACACCCTTACCCGAATCCCTGAAATTTCTCGTTTTTTCGATACCTGAAGTAAGTTAGTCTACCGTCGCAGAATCCAGTTCTTGATTTCCTTAGGCTAATGCAGGCTTTTGAATGGTTTCAATCGAATGGTTTGAAGAGGACGGACGTCCCATTATTGTTTCGTACGCTACATTAACCTGTGTTTGTTGAAACCTGTCAAATGTACCGACTGCACTGCTCTTTAGCTTGTACCATATGAGTATATTTCGTCCGCAATAGCTGTGTACATTCATTTGCCTGTAATTCCATTCACCCTCTAGGAGGTCCGGGACACGTTGTCGTGCACAAAAAGGATGCCAGAGAGCGGCATCTATGGTATCAAGGTTCTCGGGGATCGTGTTACAAAATTTGAAATCGCGTCCAGAACTTCGTCCTGGAAATTTTTCGGCTCAGATTCAATCTCGCATCTTATAAGAAACATGCCCGTCCAACTCTATCTTCCCTGACCCTCCCACCTTTTCTTTCGTTGTAACTTTGTAATCCACATGTTCTCAGTACTTCGCTCTCATCCTCCCAGTTTTACGACTCGATACATCTATCGCTACCACCCTTACACGAGGACAGAAGAGATTAATGAAGATGATGTCGTGGTTCGTCCCTCTGTCTTTTCTTCCCATCCTCGCTCTCTTATCCACGTCGTAAGAACACTCAAGTGGATGAGTTCATCGCGCTGCGGATCTACGCCCTCTTTACTATGCTCGCCCCAGATGTATGCCAACCTAACTTGCATTGTTCTTCAGACGAAAACTTTACTTCCGTCTCAGGATCAAGGACACCTTCCAGCTCCTTTACAAGCTCAGGGATCTGCGCCCGGAATTCCTCAGAACCAGGATCTTAATAGGGACAAACGGCAAGGACGTAGATTGCGCCGCATGGCAAGAAGCCCAATTGTCAGTTATGAATGGTCTTTTCTTCACCAAATCCTGTCCTTATACCCTTGTAGCCAGAGTTTGCGATAATTATGAAGGAAGCTTTGAATGGCGAAGGATACTGAACGCTTGGGGCTGTCACATTGTACCGATATCAGTTACTCATATCGTTGCTGCTCCCATCATCTTGCTTTGTAGATTACTGGATCCTTGCCTAGAGAGTACATATTATACTACCGAATGGTTACTTGGTGTCATTTTTCTGCGATGTGCAAATGTCATTTGTGAACTGTTGATTGAATTATCAAATCCGCAATCTTGAAGACGGTATAGTGTCGAAGGTTGGCACAGAGCGTACGTCAACATCGCGGCGTTTCTTCCATTATTTGTCTTCTTTTTTGATCAGAACTGCTTCGAACTAGACGTAGTGTCAGAGGAAGAAATCATATTCCTCGCCGCCAACCTCTCACCTTTGCCGAGACGCCTTGGTTCTTTAATATGTCGGTGAGGGTGCAGATTGGCGGAGTTAAAAGTAGCCATTGTCTTGCCCTCGGTTGATTCCGATTCCTGATCCTCGCTACGTATTTCGAAGGCATGGTTGACGGCCAACTATACTCCACTGATGTGACGATCCTGTACATCATGATTCGACAGGATTTACCCTCATCCAGCCATCCCTCAATTTTCTCGTTGTTTTGCTGAGTCACAACGTGTTTAGGTGCTGGATCGATCTTGGCTGGACTTACTTTGTTCACATCGCTCTATACGATTTAGATCATGAAACCCAGCACGATTGGCGCAGCTTGTCAATCCATCGGGACCTTGAGCTTGACTTGCGTGAAGTTTCTGGACATAAGACCGTGGTGTCGTCCAACCTTGGGCTAAACCAAGTCTCTTTCTATACAGTTGAAAAGAGAAAGATCGTCCAGGAGTCTCGGGGAAATGTTACAACTTACAAAACACCACCGGGAGGCCGCAACTCTTTGGACTCTCACGAGATGGACCTGGAGGCGTGTACTTATCAGTGATCTGTAGGCGCAGTCGGTGCCTTAGTTTCCCTGTAATGGAAAACTTTCAGATTTCTTGTCCGATCTGCATTCTTGTACCTTCCATATCGAGGAAAGTCACCTGCAAGAGATCAAACTCACTCGTCACAATGTGGCCCGTTTACATACCTCGTCGAGTAGAGGGCATCGAGCGCCTTGAGTTAGTTTCTATTTTGTCGTTCGTAGGATGTAAACGAGTGACAGAAAATATCCATTGACCACTTCCAACGGGTTCCGGAATCCTGATCGTCGCACGAAAACGTTGTTTCATTGTACTCTGGTAAAATAACCGTCAGAGACGAATATGCTTCTCTTTCTTCACCTCTTGTTCCTCGTACTACTCCCAGACCAACTTCCCGCTCTCCGACACAACAGCCATCATACCCCCACTGACCTTCTTCCCTCCTTTTCCTCTCGCCTGCTCCTTCATCCTCTCGTTCTCCAACTCACGCTGATGCCTTGCCAGTGTCGCGCGCCTTTCATGCTCCGCCTCCTCCTTCATCACCTTCTGCGCCTCTCGGCGTGCGGCGTTCTGTCGCTGGCGTTTGGTAAGCGTTTCCGGAGCTTTTTTCTGCTGGGATTGCGACGTAGAGGGTTCGGAGGCTGAGGGACGCGTTGTGCCTTAAGAATAGGGATATTAGCGAGCGTGCGAGAAAGTACGACGACTGAGAAAAAAGAAAGGAAGATAGCAAAAAGAGAAGGGGAAGACATGTGAAAGGATGAAAGAAAATGTACGTACGAGGTCGACGGCTCTTGACGACATCCCATCCCGCATTGTCATCTTCCCCATCAACATCTGCATCGTGGGCTTCCTCGTAGTCACCCCACGAAAAGCCCAATGCAGACCGTTCGTCAGCCTGGGGCTGCACGCGCATCACACGTGAGAGGGTTGCGTGGTCCGGCGTTTCGAGCATACTAATTCAATGAAAGTCAACCGTCGGTTATTCGACATACGGCGTCAGTCGAAGCGAGGAATGAACGCACCTCTCAACACCAGTCCTCCTAGGCTTAGGAAGCATTCTTTCCGCAAGCGGACGGCGCTGCTCTGGGTTCGACGAACGCGTGTAGAAGTGATCGTCATCATCTACATCAGCCTCCAAATCTACGTCCGTACGCTCAGCGACGGGAGACGATGTCCCAGTTGCAGGGTCGGCATCGCTCGCACTAGTGGTGGTGACATCCACAGAACGTCCGGATTTGTTGCGGCGCGATTCTACGCGGGTCCAAGAGCCGTCGGTATCGATAGAGACGGACGACTGGACCTTGTTCAAGTGTCGAGTGGTCGCTTCAGGAGATGAGATAGCACTTGCACTGGGGGGAGTCGTCTGTTTCCCTTTATCTTTGGTGGTTGGTTTTGCCTTGTCGGGCGACGGGGTCGAACTAGGCGCCTTGCCCTTTGATTCAGTTTGAGATAATCTCGCGCTGTCCGGCTGCTTCGACGTCGCAGAGTTCGTAAGTTTGCTCTTCTTCTTTTTCTTTGCTTTGGTTGATTTTGGAGCCTCTGGCGACGCGGCTTCGGGTTCCGGTGTCATGGTACCGTCAAATCCACCTGGAAGGACCTTTGGGAACGGTACCACTATCGATGTTGGCGGTGATGGAGCTGAAGGCTCGGAAGGAGATGACGACTGTACAGATGCCTTTTTCTTCTTCTTTCCTTTCTTCCCACTTGCTTCCGTGCTTGTTGGCGTGTTGGAGGTCGCGCCCGATGGTCCGAACTGGCTGTAGCCAAAACCAACGGCGCCGGCAACGACAGCGATAGCAGCAGCAGCTTCCGGAGATAGAATACTTTGAGAGGAACCCATCGAAAGCACAATAGATAAGTGGTAGGAAACGAAGACGTATTCAAGCAAGTGGTGGGAGTTGTCTGCCGATTCTGACGTGGAGTTCCCACGTGTTCCGTGCCTGGTTCAGTCGCGTATACACAGACACACAACGTGTACTCAATTTCCGTCACGTACATCTGATTTGCCGGATTTTTCTTTCCCAAATATCTTTTCTGTAGCTTCCATCCCTAAGAATGTGACATATAGGGGAAGATTCAACGCGGCGCAGTGGAGGAGCATGAAAGCAGAATATCGTGTACGTAGATACTTAATGCCTTCAGGGTTTATGGACAATAAGTGGGAATAAAAGGTCAAAGGTATGGATGGGCATAAAGTAACATGGTACGCACATAGATCACGTCCAGTGCAGCTCATCACAGAGGTTTAAATGACAAGATATCAAGCGCGTCTCGATGATCAGATCAGAGAGACATACGTCTGGGTCTGCATGAAGCTTGTCTTCCACAAGCCGGATCAACTCCTGTCCCCGTTCCTCCATCCCACACACAAATAGCCTGACATTTTTCAGCGATGAATTGCGACATGACATTGCTATCCGAGCAAATGCGTCAGCTGGTAACGTCATATCTTTCATCTGGGAGTCGATGCATAATGCTGTAACGAGTATGTTCAGATGAGGCAGTAGAGGCAGATGTTCACGAAGATCATCCCAGATCTTCCATTCATAAATATTCGAATATTGAGGTCTCACGGCTTGTATCGCCAAGCGCTCCAGTGAATAGCAGCGTGATAAAAGTTTCATGAGATCCCAAGTGTATCTCATGCAGAGCCTACTCAACGCCAGAGAGGTCAAAGGCGCAGGGGTACGAGGATAGAGATTTATCCCAGTCTGCACATATGTTTTCAGTGCTGGAAACCGGATGCTGCGAAAGATTGGTTGCTGGCCCAAGTCGTAGAAGCCCGAAAAATATATCTCGAGAAACGCAAGGTGGGTGAGTGCAGTCACCGATGAAGCCGATAAAGTGCTGTCCTCCACTGAGGTGACACAGATGGAACACCAGCAAACATTAATAAGGTTGGAAAGGACTCTGCACCATTGATCAGGGAATAAGAACGCGGTACATTCAAATCGTGTTAGCTGGCTCCATTGCCATGGATAAGGATTTTGAACGAGGATCTTCTCACTACCGAATCTGAAAGCGACAGAACGAAGTAGGGGCGTATTCCTGAACGCGGTCACAGGAATACTATGATTGTGAAGTTCCAATACTAACTTCTTCAAAGCAGGGAATGAATCTTCGGGCAGCGTCAAGATCACCGCCAGCTCATTCTTCTTCCGTAGCCTATGCGACAATCGAAGCTCTGTGAGACGTGAAGCTATCCATGTGGTTCCAACAGCCGATAGAAGATGAGTATACTTGCGACTGTCGCTCCAGTCGTCAATATGGTGGAGGATGAAGGTCAATGGTCGACTCCCAGCTCTCTTAAACCATATCTCAGGAAATCTTCGGTAATCGTCTATGTGAAAGGTGGAGGAGGACGGGAACATCCTTTCAAAGTCGACGGACAGCGTGCTCCAGAGGTGAGGGGTGTTTAATGCCGTGATTCTCCACTGCGAGCATACATGTGACAACCCTAGGGGAGAGCTCCCCGTCATAGAGATCGGCTTTTTGTAGGCGGAGTAAGTAAAGATCTCAGCAAGGATTTCAGCAGGAACACGAGTAGCAGCGTGATCTGGAGAGTCTCGTAACTCGAGGAATGTTTCGAGTGGTTCAGTAACGTCTACAGCACGAAACTCAAATTCAGTACGTTGTTGGATCTGAGGGCTGTATGCCGACCATCACTTACGCTGGATATCAATTAGATCGTGGACTTCTGAGGACATTGTCGTTATCGTTCGGTCGAAGGTTTGAGTCATCGTTGATTGGGCCAGGGGTTGGCCAGGGGGTGGAGTTCCGTTGATCAAATTTTTGACGTTTCTTTTGGCGCAATTTGCCGAAGAAGTTAATATTTTCAAACGTGCTGTGAACCAACTCATGCGGAATCCCCGTATCTCCATCGCACCGCGTTAAGTAGGTCAAAATGAAAAGGAATAACTAACCAGCCTAGAAAAGCTGGATAATCATCTTCCTTCAACGAGGATCTGAAGAATCTCTCGAGCCACCGCGGTACGTATACGCTACACTACTAGGACTAGTATATGCAATTCCAATTCGATAACACGTAGATGAGCTCTAAATAGAAAGGAGAATTTGACTAAACATGACCCCAGTAAGTTTCCAGACACTAGGAAACAGATATATATTTGGAAGCGCCATAACAGATAGGGACTTTGGGCTTACGAGTCTACGTCACCTATTTCATAGAGATGATCCAGAGCAAGAAAGCTGACCCATATAGACTGAGAATTCACAAAGACTGTGTTCGATCCCCTAGGGGCTCATACGAACTGTAGGTGAGTCGGCCGCCTGATATCTATAGCATTCGCTCAGCTACTTTTGGGAACATTTACTCAGGGGGCGTGCCACAAGATTTGACACGAAATATGTTTAACTGCCAATGACAATGACGTGGTCAATGGTTTAACGAGGTTTATCTGCATGTCATCCCGACATTAACTATAGTACGCTCATTTGTCAAGATGTTCTTTTCTTCCTTTTCAAGTGCATGTCATGATATCAAGAAGGACGGGCTGTTGGATTTCAGTTGTTGACGAGACTTCCCAATGGGGCGATGCAGCAATAGGAATCAAGTGCTCCAAGACAAGACGAACTAGAAAGCACTATAATTCAGAATGGTTAAGACGTGTACCAGGGTAAGATAGGAGGAACTGTGAAAATCATCCGTGTGTCATACTGAATGATCGAGTCAGCGACTGATCAGCTATTTCCACAAGCAGAGGCGACACAATGGTGATTGCCGTTGAAAGAACGACCTATTGCTATGGTTAGTGATGACAGAGCCATTGCGTCAGTGTATTCACCGTTCACAGGGACTGAAACATGATGTAAGAATACAGATTGATAAAAGGTCTATCTTGCTACCCAGGAGTGGTTGCTTCACGCCTTATACTTATACTATCAGGACGAGAGGATGTGATTTACCTCTTTCGGTAATGGTCAGTATCCAAAATCAGATATACACCGCTTTTGATGTGCGCTCAACCATTCCTGGTGCTGGGCTCGGTTTCAGTACTAGTTATATTTACGTTCGCCAAGGGACCAGAGTATATCAATGCAGCCCCTGGGTTTAAGTACCACGCATCTCTCACCAAGGGGAAGCATCGGTCCTCCAACTTGGTCGGGCAATTCTGTGAGTAGTTGGAACTCACCTCTCGTCCCCCACAACCTAGCCTTAAGTCATTGAACTATTGAATAGCTGTCATAGCGGCCATGAGCGGAGGAGTAAGCTTCGATCCGGAAATAGAGATTTTCTACAGATATCCTTCCCAGTTTACGACCTCGCGGGATGTCTCGCCTACCCGCTACACCTCAACTACCCGCGCCGAGCTCTCGTTGAGCTCTCCATCGGCCTCTACCAAGTCTTCTCTCCTGGGCATCTTTAGCCCTCCATCAGATAATGGACATGTATACCTTAACCCATCATCATCACCATCACAATCCATGCATGAGTCTGCCAACCGTACTGGTCGTTATGATGTTGGTACCACCATTCTGTCGTTTGTCAACACGAGCTAAATGTCCTACAGCAGAAATCGTTCTCACCCCAATTCGATACGTCCGTCAAATCACGCGGTATCAGTCGAGCAACCAGTTCAACATCAACGCAGATTGCGCATTCAACTCCTGGTCGTGAACAATCAGAGGATCATCTCGAATATTACGATTTCACCGGCATACACACTGCGCTCGCATCCAATCTCGAATTCTTGGACTACGACATTTCCTTGTCTCCCGAGAACGGCAACAGCATCGCAGAGACAGAAGCCGTTTCTCCGTATCTCGACAAGCCTGCGACGCGAGATCACTCGAAGGAAGTGGGAATACAGTATCCAGGTTTGCCTGTTATCATCTGGATCCAGGTCGCCATCGAGTATATTACCATCTCGAATGTGCTCAACGGGATGTATGACTTCCTGATGAGGCCATCTCCAGACAAGTCATTAGACGCTGAAACACCCGAGCGCCAGTTTTATATCAAGGCCGCGAGAGACAAACGCATCCGGGAGGGCAGAGATAGGGACATGTATATTAAATGGATCGATTGGATGCCACAGAATCGGAGAGTTATCTCTCTCTCGAAGGGTCCAGAGTGTCGAAAGAATACTTGGATGATTATATTTGAAGATGATCGTGAGTATCGTCCTATCGGTCTTCGTACTCGTCGTTGATACCCCTGTGTAGCCTGGAATCCACAAAAGGGTCCCTTCACGTCGCGTCTGTAGCCTATTATCTCTATCAGCATATTCCGCTAGTGTGTCGTACACTCATGTCCTACTCATATATACCCCTATACATACTTCATAAATAGAGTTACATCCGCAAGAAGGATCTTTTTGCCATATGCGAGCAACGTGAGGGTTGAAGGTTGGTGCATAAAATTGAACCTGGTCTTTGTATAGGCGGAAACGAAATTAGATCATTGCTAAGCACTCCGAGGTTGTACATCCGAGGGTTTTGCATACATTCTATCATCGATTGGTGTTATTGCCGGGGAATCCAGCGTACAGAAGTGGAAATGCGCTCACGAGTCTGCGTCGTGCAGGAGGGGAAGGCTGATGATCAATTGTGACACCTGACCCGATCTCCGACATGTGGCCTTGTTTGTTCTCATCGTGTTCTCCTCATGGCTCGTTCAAATCGGTTCTTATGACTACGGAAAGGATTCACTGGCTGTTTCCCCCTCTCTTCTTACTTCCACGTCCTATTTATCATAACGTATCATCTTACTCTACTCTTGGAGAATGGACCTCATTTCTGGAAATATACCCCTTGCCCCCGGCAGCGTAGCAGTCCCTACAAGTAGGATACTTACGTCTGCTTTGGACGAAGGGATGAAGCGCTCATATTTCTCCGCAAGTTCTCCTCAGTTTCAAGTTGATTCTCTCGTGAATCTTTCTCTGTTGCCATGAAGCAGTCGCCGCTAGATATATTTGTGATTCTTGCCACTGTAGATCCGGAGCCAAACCGATTTCGCCTTTCTCACTTCACATCGAGCATCCACACTCTAACTTCAACATCTGCAAGAGTATAACTGCTTCTTACATTCCATGCCGACACATGGCCCTCCGAATTGCGCACCACGGTCATACTCCCATGATTCCAGTGGCCATAAAGAGGTAGGATACCTGCGATCTGGCCTTGAGAAGACTCATTTTGCACCACCAGGCTGGAATGCGAGGTACAATCAACCCGTTGAGACGTGTCTCATCCCAAGCCCAAACGCGTCTGATCACATGCATCATCCATCGGAACACGTGCGCCGAAATTTGCGTTGAGCCGCCTCAGCCTTGGCTCAAACCTTCCGTTTCCTTTCAATCTAGACTTAGTCTACTAGAGAGGTTCGGGAAATCATGAATTCTATAATCCCCCTATCATATGCCGTCATACTGGATATGGACCATTGTTTGATTTTCAGGCTTCATCAATCTCAGGCGGTGCCGTACAACCAACCATTCGGACGTGTTCAAGGCAAGCTTTGCCTTTATCCTTTCTTTGCATCTGCCATTCTCTCATGAAGTGCAGGTGATACTCGGAGTCAATACGGTGCTGTCGCGCGATGATAAGTACATTTCGGGTGCGCGTCTTCTACCCTTTGCCCAGTACACTCGTCACGAGACGACTGCTGCTGTCCTCGTCCCGCCGTCCGGACTGATCTCCATGCTGTTCTTGTAGGACCTGCCTTTTCCAACCGACATCTGTGGCGGCAAGACAAACGGCTTTTGTGGGTCCATCAGGACGACGAAGGACTTCGGCTGTCATTGGATAGTCTGTGGGAGGATGCCACGGGAAACGGGAGATTAGACGCACTGGTATCCCCTTTGGGTATCGCTGGACGAGTGTAATGAATTACTTCCATCTTGGACCTAACTTTCAACCCTACCACCACGATTTGACTCGATGGCGAAGCACGTATCATTCGCCCAAGTTAACGCGGCGTACTCTCCAATCCCTTCCACTCCATCCCCAACCTTCTCGACATCCTCTTTACCTTCAGTGTCAGACCCTCCAACTCCCCCGATGCATTCGGCCCCTCTGTTTCACCCACGATCCCCGTTCGAGGCCAAGAAGAACCCTCTGCCCAACTCACCGCTCGAAGAAATGAGTATCCATTTCTTCCTTGCCTACAACCCCCTCAAAGGCGGCCTCCCCGCCCTCGACTACGATATCACCCGCCCTCCGACGTTCCTTCTCGATTCTCAGATCACGCTTCCCGAATTTCATGAAGCTGCGACGGAGCCACCTCTCCCTACGCTCTACATCACGTATCCTACTCTTCTCTCCCCCATAAGCGTCTTCGCAGGCGACGTCGGCTATGTCACCATCTCCGATGTCTTCCACGCTATATATCACGCCTTCCTACTCCCAACCACCACGGAGGAGTACGAAAATGTTCCCAGGGGACGAATCCCAGAGGTGAATGGTGCCTACTACGAGCGCTGTGGGCGAGCACCCAATACGAAAGCACAGCTGCGATGGGGTATCAAGCGGATTGATTTATTAGGGGGACGACACCGCTTCCTGGGCCTTTCGGGCACATTGCGTGGCCTTGATATCTGGCAACTCCACGTTGATTGAGCACCGTCTCCCGCTAAACCTCTCCCTTCTCTACCAACAACTCTCTTCTGCGTTTACTGCGCTCTCCAGCTGCACAGAGTTTTTCGACACTACGGGACCGAATTGCGGCACCGATCATCATTGAAAGCTATGTTATGAACTACTTATTACTCCCCCTCTTTAGACTATTTCTGTTTCGGAAAGTTCGGTATATCTATTCACATAGACATCTTTTTGCTGTACCTCTATTTACTATTTCGTACTATTATCTCACAGAAAATCATTGTACAGCACGAAGCAACATTGTGTACCAGTATCCGTGATAGATTGACAACGAACGCGAGTCGATATCAACTCGGTTTCGATAATATGCGGAGTCATCGTGAAATATGCTCAAGAATTGGGACTCTAAGGCTGCATGGGCCCGAGAGCTCAATGGACATCTTCCCCGATGCTCTTGATCTCCGTCGCTTCTCAAAAGAGTCATTTTTTGTTCCCTATTTGATGGTGGGAAGAGCGACTAAACTCAAATTCCTCCAGCAATATCTAAGGTTCCTTGGACATTGAGCCAGGTATGCAGAAGCTAGAGACAGTATCTCGCTCTCTGCACACTCGGGCTGGGTTCGTGACGTCGTTAAACCCTTCCGCTCCATGTTGTCTCCTGAAGACTTGAGCATTGAAACGACGGGCGAGTTCCTTCAAATGTTCCTTTCTTTTCACTTTCCTTGGAATCAGCTGAAATCCTTTAAAATCTTTTGGACGCTATGCGTGAATCAGGATCACGAGATTCCAACAATCATGCCAACTCGAAGAAGTGTACCTCTCACCCACCTCGCAATCGGTCACCCGCTAATCTGCCGACGTGCCAGGCGTTCTCTGCCAGTTATCCGATTGTATTCCCTAAATTCAAATATCTCGACCCCGGAGGTCCAATTCCGCTTTCCATTATGTTGTCCCTCTGCCCTGCTGGGAACACCGTTCAATTCCTGCGCCTGAGATCGATTCCACTACAGGACTTCCATCCTATCATGGAAAGATGTAGTTATCTGGGAGAGCTGTATTATTCCATTGGATACACTGAAACCATCGATACAAACCGACAACATAACCTCACCTCATCTGACTGGGCAAATGAAGAACCTGAATATTGGGATCTCTAATCCTGAAGCATTTTGCCTTATGATCAAACATTGTTTAGAGGGCGAAGCTCGAAGTGGAAGAGTTCAACTGCACAAGGCCGAAGGCTATCCTCCATGGAATGCGTATTGGATTTTTGGGAAATATAGGGATAAATTGGGTGATCTGTTCAGATCTTTTAAGAATTGACCAAGTTGAATGTACCTTAATTTCTCAGTTGACCGCAAAATTGACAATATCACAAAGGATGACACGGACCTTGGAGATATGTATCGAAGTGTAATCTGTCTTCCACTGGCTTGAGTTGTTGTCGGAGATGGTCTCATATTAATATCTTTTAATTATATATGGTAGTCAGAGGACTCAATAAGGATACAAATGACGAGCGTGGACGACATGTGCACTAGGTTGTAAAGGTCAAGTGATGATCATTCGCACAGGACAAGGAGAAAGAAGACGGATTGATAACATGTGGGTACAGTGCTTACGCAGTTATAACAAAGTTATTATAATGAAGAAAGAGAATACAGGCAGGATAGGGTAACACCCCCAATATCGTGTCGTGCATGCTTTCTTGCATCAGTTCCCTCAACATTCTCTACTAGAAGAAGTATTTTCAAACCAGCCCGTAGAGTTACTTATCCAAAAAGGACTTCTTATAACAGGTCATATGTTGTATATGGTACAGCTGGCGAAGTGCATGAGGCAGGACATGCATGTATTATGTATGGTCTTCTCATGGCTCACAAGATTTACCTGTATCTCACTCAAAGGTTCTCATGAAAACATCCATAGATAGCTCAGGACAGATACTGAGAGTTTACAGCACGTTAAAAATATAATCATGGATAATGGCTTTCGAATCAAGGGAAGTGTCCTGCTCCCAAGTTGCCTAAGAAGTGTACACCAACATTCACTCTCATATCCACTTCATCGCATTTGTCACGAAGAGACGTGTGGTCCACTTCTCCGGTGGCATGCGGACTTAATTTTCCCAATCTATACCGTCTTTCCCAAGACTTATTTTAACCCCCCCTCCCCTCCCAGGGGTAAAGCTCTCGCTGCCCTTTACACAAACTATATCCGGCTATGGTTATGGCAAGTTATCTTATAAGATAGGGTTGTGGAGGGTATTCTTTTCAGGTGTCTGGGGACAATGTATTCCTTCCACTTCCGCTTAGTCCTAAGTTTAAAGCTGGACACGATCGGTATTGTACCTGAGACAGTAATTTGAGTTCGAACACTACCAATGACACACTTTGTCAAGTCAGTCAGTCTTCGCTTGCATGCATTTAATCATTTTTGTTGTCCTAGACTCATCTTATCCTACATGTTTCTATGATAGATTTTTTCCGAATAGGGTCACGTCCTTGAGATGCGCAGCCCTCTCCTCGATAATTATTGTCCTTTATGCCTGTTTGTATAATACTGACATTCATGTAGTCCATTGTGATCCTAACATCCGTCCATAGCTTTTGGCACCGGTCAGGAAGCATATGGCAAAGATGGAGGTGAAGGTTTGCCTGCAGTGTAACCTTTACATCGAGTCCAAATAAATACAACCCTCATGACTTTTTTTCCCTTGTGTCCGTGACTTTCGTCTATCACAACCCATGAAGGGGCACCGAGAAAAGGCAGGGTGGAGGGGGACAGGGGCTGGGAAGTGCAGGGCGCTTTCCGTGCAGGTAGGGTATTCACTATAACTTCATTACTTATCATAGTTCGGCATGGTAATAATCTCCATCTGGGAAGCTAGTCGGATGGAGATGTGAGCTGCATCCAAGGGAAATTAAGAAGGGAGTTGACTGCAGAGTTCAGGCGACTCTAGATAAGCACTGAATACTGAATGAGCATGTTACATTTGAGTTGGAGACGTAGGCAATCAAGTCAGCCATGGAAGCTCTGCTGATGTTCACTAAAGGCTCGTTGTACATTATGATGTGCCATGAGCAGGGGAACGATGGTGGCTGATGGTATTTTAACTAAACGTTCCTCGACGTCGTAGCTTATGAAATGCCTACCATAGTAATCAGCTTATCATTTTGGTACAGTAAAAGAGTCAGCGTATAAGTGAGGGATATAATATCTACATCGAACGACAAAGCAACAAGAAGATACGGGACGCAGGTCATCAAGAAGACGTAGGTAAAGACAAACCATCAAAACACAAAAATCCCTATCGACTATCGTCGGTCATGTCAATAGGTACGAACATACGTCCCTTCCGTTGCGACTTGATGGGGAGTGGCAATCCATTATGACTGGGCGACATTGGAATTCCATCATTTGAAGGAGTTGCTCCCACTCGCGGCGGACACACCACCGTCTCCTTCTCCTTTCCTTTATCGACCCCGCTACCATCCACGCCCTCCTCCTGCCTCAGAGCCAGCGACGGGGAGTTGGAATCACGAACTTTGATAATCGTCGGCGTGCCCACACGGTGTGAGATAATCTGCGTGAGGTCAGAATGATGTTTAAAGCCAATGAGACGAGCAAGAGGATGCTGGGTTGGACCCCCACTAACCCCATTCACCAATGACACAGGTCGATGTACTTGTGGATTCTCATGAGGTGCATCATCCGTAAGATCGATAGGGTACGACGAGGACTCGGTAACGACGCCATCTGTCGCGGTCATTCTGCCATCCGTGTCAATGATCTTCATCATCGCATCCGTCTCTCGTTCCTTTGTACTCCGTCCCTCAAGGTCCTGAACCTGCCTTCTCAGCCCCTCAATCTCATTGCGCATCTTGTCAACCTCGCGGTGGTGCTCCTCCTGCAACGATCGAATCTCCCCAAGAACATCCTCCAACTTTAACGATTTACCATCCCTACTCCGCTCTCCCTGCGCATCATCAGATCGTGAAAGGTCTGCGTCAGCAGACACCGACCCCGATAACGACGCGACAGACGATCTTTCCCTTCTCCTTTCGCTCATACTCCCACTCTCCCTCCCAGAACCATTCGCACTCAGCACATCCGCAAGCCTCGCCATCGTATCCTGCACAATCGACACAATCCTCGTGGCAACCGGACTCCCATCCACCTCTGCACCTTCCGGGTCAATATCAGGAAGCACAGGGCTATGTAACCGGCTCAACGAACCCCCATTCACACTACTTCGCGAGGGGCGGTACGGTGCCGATGCAGAAGGGGGGAAGAAAGGCGGATAGTCGTTGTATGGAGTTGGGGGATAATATGGCGTGGCGAATGAGGAGTAGTAACGTGGTCGGCTAGGGGGTGGGTACGGGTATGGATGATACCGATCGCGACGGTAAGGCGGGGAACTGGGTGTGGCGCTGTTTCGATGATACCCATCATAGTACCCTCCCCTCTCATACCGACGATCGGCACGATTATGCTGCAGATCTCGCTCATGCTCGTGTTCATGTTCGCGCTCACTACTATTATCTCCTCTCATCGCCCCGGGATCATGAGCATCGCCGTCGTTTTCGTGATCAGACGAGCCAGAACCAGACCACGTGGCTGTAGTGAGCTGGTATTCCTCAGAAGTGGCGCACCGACCTGGGAGCGGTGGACCGGGAAGGGGCTGGAGCTCACAAGGGCTAGGACGAGAATGAGGGCGAGGTGTCTGTGTTTGAGATCCCGTTTGATCGTTAGATGCCGTCGGTGCAGGGGAGGCGGACTGGGGCGGGGACTGCGGGCGAGACTGTGAGATGAGCATCTGCGCGGGCGAGAGTGGTGCAGGTGATCCTGTAGGAGTATCTGCCTCAGTGATCAATGGCACAGCATCAGGAGTTGGGGCGGATGGCTGGGCCCGTGGAGAAGGGGGATCAACATCCATGGCACCAGTAGTTGGTTCAGAGCTTCTCTCCGGAGGAGGGGGTGTTTCAGTTGTATGATTCTCAGGCAACATCTCAGTGTCAGTGACAGCCGGAGCACTAAGAGCAGTGGTAGCTGAATCAACAGAAGGAACGGAAACGGGCGGCTCAGGCTCAGGCTCAGGCTCAGGCAGAAACGCAGGCGCGGGTGTAGGTACAGGCGTCGGTTCAGGCGGAGGCTCAGTCGTAAAAAAAAATCGAAGATGACTTTTGAGGCTGAACGGCAGGAGCTGGGAGTATAGTAGATCCAGACGCCGAACCAGAGCTAGAAGGTCTAGAGCTGAGAGCAGGAGCAGTAGGAAAACGAGTGGCAGCGGGAATAACAGGACTACCGACAATACCAGTCGTTCTTGCTGCATGAGTACGTTGCAAAACGCCTGTGAGAAGCGAGAAAAAATCAGTCAGATGTCATATAACCAATCGATAAAATTAATGTGTCAGAGCGCCGAACAAAGTAATGAACGTCCGATTAAATCGACGTGGCGACTGGACAGCTGGGAATTGAAATATCCCCCGAACCGCCGCAAATCCTACCAACGAAAACAAAAAGAAAGAAAATATCACTCACGTTCCCTCTCCTTCGCATCCCACTGCGAAACTTGCGGAACATACCAGGCAGCCCTCGGCGGCACCGCCGTCCCTCCATTCACGGTCCCTGCCCCCCCGCCTATCCCAGAGTACACAGGACCCCTACCCTTGACACCCCGCGCCCTCTCAAGCGCCATACTAACCCTAGCATCCCAACTACTACCACTACCACTCAGTCTCTTCCCGGGGCTCGCTCCTCCCGATTCTTTCGTAGTCATGGTCATAGCGTGCATGTTCGGATTCATGCAGGTTATTTTCGTAGTTGGGTCTGGAGCGTAATCTGTGTTTGTGTTTATGTTTGGAGTGGGTGTGAGATCCAAAGTGGGATTTGAAGGGGGACTTGAATCGTGGTTGTGGTCGTGGTCGTTATTAGACGGTTGAGCGGGCCGCGGGGAACTTGGAAGGAGCGTGATTGTTAGGTTGGGGTCAGGAGGGGGGGTAGAGGGCCCAAAGGGCTGCGGGGCGCTCGGGGTGAGCGTGATTGTTGGCATTGGGACAGGTGAGCGGGACACGTTGGTTGAGATTGTATTCGCGATCGAGGTCGACGAGCTCTCTGATGCGGTCGGGGGAACGGTCGCAGAACTCGCAGTTGGCGTCGTAGTCTCAGTCGGGGTCGATGCACGATCAACCATCCCCATACCCTCAGAACTCGTCGGTGGCGCAATCTCACCCGCGCTCTCGCTCGTTTCCTGAACCTGCGAATCAACATCCAGTACGTCCGTCTGGTGGGGCTGGAACTGGGGCTCAGGATACCTCAGCCCTTCCAGCTGCAGGATCCGATCGTCATCGTCTTCTTTCTCCTTCTCCTCGTTATCCTCATCCGCACTCTTACCCCCCCCGCTAACGCCCACCAACAACGCCTTCCGCCCCTCATACATCGTCTCTATCTCCTCATCGCTCATCTCAATCTCTGTCTCTTTTCCTACCATCCATCCGCCTCCGTCGGCTTTGTCGTTTTGAGGGTCACCCCCACCCCATTTCTCCATGAATCGCCGAAGATGCTCTTGCGCTTCCAAGTCTTCTTTCGGTGTTTCCTCCTCCTTTTCATGAGCGTTCTCGTCATCAGCCTGTATATTTTCTTTTTCCTTTTCCTTTTCCTCGGGCGAAGGACGAGGAGTAATCGAACCCTGCCTCTCCTTCCCCTGCCTCTCCATCACCTCATCCACTTTCTCCATCGCCTCTACAACCTCCTTTGCGCTCTCCTTCTCCTTCCCTCCACTACTAACCTCACTCAGCGACGAACTCTCACTCGCGCTCGAAAGCGGCGAGCTCAGTCCCGCCTCCCTCTCCTTCGCTCCCTCCGCTCTCCGCTCTCCCCTCCTCGCCCTCTTCGCAGGCGGCCTCGACACCGCGTCTTTCTTGGCTCGCGAGGCGGAAGCGATAGAGGTGGACTGCACGTCAGCACGAGGCCGGGGTTGCTTCTCTCTAGTCCTCAGCGCCACCGGCAGCGGCGTTCTTGGCCATTTCTGCCTGTCCGGTCCCTGCCATCTTCCCTCGATAGAGGTGGACTGCACGTCAGCACGAGACCGGGGGAGTGGAGCCTTCAGCGCCATCGGCGGCGCTATTCTTGGATTCCATGTCTGCCTTCCCTTCTTCTCTTTCTCCTTTCCCGTCTCCTCCTCCTCTCCCGCGTCCTTGTCCTTGACCGTCCCCTTCCATCTTCCCTCGATAGAGGTGGACTGCACGTCAGCACGAGGCCGGGGAGCCTTCATCGCCATCGGCCGCGCCATTTTTGGATTCCGTGTCTGCCTTCCCTTCTTCTCTTTCTCCTTTCCCGTCTCCTCCTCTCCCGCGTCCTTGTCCTTGTCCTTGTCCTTCCCTTTTCTCTTCCCTGCCTCCTTCTCCTTCCCCGCCTCCTTCTCCTTCCCTGCCTCCTTCTCCTTCCCCGCCTCCTTCTCCTTCCCCACCTCTTTCCCTGCCTCCTTCTCCTTCTCCCCACCGGTCCCGCGCTTCCTCTTCCCCGTCACCCTCCTCGTCGTTTTCTTCTCCTTCTCAGTCTCTGGGTCCAGAGAAGCAGGTGGGGCGGGCGGAATGACCCAGTAGAACCGCCCATTGTAGTACTGTTCGAGGCCCGAGGTGAGGGTTTGGTAGTATAACCCCTCTGCGCATTCTTCTTTTGTTAGGTGGAAGCCTTTGTGGCCTTTTAGGACGAATCGGGTCCAGTCTGTCACGGAATAAAAAAGTTAGTCCGGAGTTGGGAAGGGTGGGCAATGTACTAGCAGAAAAAAAAAATTTAAGAGAACACGTACCCTTTTTGAGGACGTCTTCTTTGTACTCATCCTCCTCAAACTCTTTCCAGAACCCCATCAAAAATTCCTCGCGATTGACAAGCCACCTCCGATAATACCTCGTCAACGCGCGATCAAACATCGGATTTCTCCACATCTTATCCATCCCATTATTCGCCATCGCCTCCCTTGCCTCCTTCAAAAATCCCATGCACAACCTCGACACATGCAGAATATCAAACTTATAATCCTCCCACTCCTGATCCCGCTGCGGACTCGTCAACACAAGCCTCAGGCTCTCCCACTGGAACTTCATCGCGAACATTAAAGGGAGTCTGTAGCCCTTGGGCACGATAGTCGTGAACCCGTTCCGGCCAGTGACGACGCACCACGGGTCCGTGGAAGGGTGCGGGTGGCGCGCGGGGACATTGAAGGCGTTCTCGAGGAGGTAGGAGATGAGGGCGGTCTCGGACCAGGAGTGGGGACGGATGTATTCGAGCTCGTCGGGGTGCTTCCAGGGCTCGGCGGGGTTGGGGGGCATGACGGGTGCTCGGATCCGGACGGGGATCGTGATCGTTATTTTGTCGTCCGTTGGTTCGGGTTTGATGGCGGCGGCAGCGCTGGCGGGGGGAGCGGCAGCGGGACCGGCGGACGTCGGGGATTCGGCGACGGGGACGGCGGGGACGGCGGGAGTGGTGGGGTTGCTGTTCGGTGGCTGTTTCGGCTTCGGCCTCGGGGGGCGGGAACGGGCTGGGGCTGGGGACGACGCCCGCGGCATGATTAGCACGACCGGGCGGTCCGGACGGCGGCGCAGGCGGCGGTCTTGCGAGCGAAGGTCCGGCGTGGTGGGCGCGCGGGCGGAGTGATGAGTTTATGGAGAGCTAACCCACTCAGCGTACAAAGTGGTTAGGGTGCGGGTCAAGGTTCGCCAAACACGTGTCAACTTGCCTGCCATTTTTTTTTCAGCTCCAGGGTTCGTGATGCTTCTCTTTCAAGGGTGCAATGGCCTTGTAGTGATAGTATTCTATACCAAATTCCATCCATGCACCCCCTCAATGTATTTCCGATACCCCACTATCCTAGTCTGACTCAACCCGTCCATCCACATTCACAGCACAGTACCTCCTCGCCTCCCACACGAATCCACCCCTCCCCCCCAATCCTTTTTCCTGTTTACTCTTCCCCCACATGCCCTACACACAGGGCGATTGATCGTCCCCATGTTTCACCACTGGCGAATCATCCGTACACCCGGAATGATTCCCTTCTCGAACCCCAAGTGCCAGAACTGCCAGTCTCCATGGCCACTTGTCAGCTACACCAGAGTGTGCGTACCACGACTTGCTGCACCGTAGTGGTGACAAAGTGACAGGAAGAACCTATTCGTGAGTCATCCTTTTTCGCACGTCGGATCTCCAAGGTTTGATCTTGAGTCTTGCTCCGCAAAAAAACCAGACGAAAGAAATGAACCAGAGCTCAGGTCAATGATAGAACAGTTAGGTAGTACGATCTAGTAATAAATAAATGAAATACTCACGCGAGTTTCAACTTGAAGAAACAATCCATGCATCTGCCCGAGCCCGTCAAAAATCCATAAAAAAAAAGAAAGGCTGAAAGACGGAAGGGAACGACGAAACACGAGTCACGATTTGAAAATCCAAATAAATAAAGTACTCCGTACGCCTCATGCCTTGCTTGATACTCGATACGGCCCAAAGTCATCTCCGCATTTCCACGAATGCCGGGTGATATACGCATGCGTGTCTAGCGAAACCGACGGACTTCTACTCCGCATTTCCACGAAGGCCGGGTGGTGTGTGTGTACACATCTAGCGAAACCGACGGACTTCCACGTCGGATTGGCCAAGCTCGCATGCCCAAGGGAGTCGGCGGTACTTCCAGGTCTAGTATCGAACGCATGAATAGATTAACTAAAGACGACAGAAAACTATCCGGCAGACCTAGTCCAGAGAAACAGCGGACCTCCGACTTATGATTGGCATGGTGGTTAACTTTGGGTGTGACTACACTGGATATCGATGGTCCAACCTTTTCCTCTCGACGGATAGCTGGCGTTTCCCTCATAAAGAGCGAAAAAACCTGTCTTCCGGCGACTCTTGACTTACATATGTGAGAAACGTTCCACCAATTGTAATTATGCCGAGGTACGTACATACATTTCACCGATCTGCCACTCAGCATGCATGCACTTTTACACAACGAGTACCTACTTCTCTAGCTCTAAAACTCTGATGTTTACCTCCGATAGCACTTTGCTTTTCAAAACACTTGAATTTCCTATGTGCCCCCAACGGCCCGATAGTCACTGTGACTGTAACTGTCAGATGGATTACCTCACAGGGACTGAAGACACACTCGTAGGACCCGTAATATTAACAGCAGTGTCTGTACGAGTAAGTACTCCTTCAACAGCATAATCCACAATCAAAAATTCAACGTAGACGACAATCAATGCCATACGTCCGTTCTAGCCCCTCCGACTCTGATTTCTTGTCCTCAGTGTCGACATTCGCTCGTGTGTATCCTATGACCCATTGCAGAATAACTTGAACCAAAACTGCGAATCCTCGTCTTTAAGTCGTCGTTTCACCATACCGATGAACGTCAGCGCAAGGGAGAAGACTTTTGCACCCGATCATGTCAGTGACAGAACAGGAAAAAATATATACCCCCAATGGAACTGACACAACAGTCAAGGACAGAGAGAGAGTAATGGCTATCAGAGATCGTAACGGCTGCTCGGTTTCATAGCTATAGTTAAACGTTCCAAGCTTCGAATTCGACTGAGTGGTCAAGGCCGCGATTTGTAAGAAAAAATCGACTTTGACCCTCATGCTCTACGGAAATTCTAGATGAATCGATAATTGTAACCAGTGGAAATATACATGGATAGGGAACAGTGCCACGTAGGTGAATGCAAGATCAAATTTCTTGTGCCTTTGTATTTGTTCTCCGTTCCACGACGCGAAAATCTAAATAGATAACATACTTCGCACGTGCTGTTTATTTGCTTGATATAGCGCAAGGCTTATGCATTTCTGTGAAGAATAGGCCTCAAACTATCAGTAGTTCTCGTCTGAGTACAAATTTGGCAAGAAACTCTGGACGGTCGCTAGGACCAGCTTAAGGGACTCGTTCGATCAATTGAAGGGTCAAATCTTCAAGGGACGACATGAAACTAGGTGGATTAAGGAGGTTAAATAGATCGTGCGCATTCGTTCATATCAACTCCACCACACAAGCTGAAGGAACGAATCTGGTACCATGGGTAAAGAGTCAAATCCGTGACGCAGCTCGATTTGACAAGCGTATGACGCCTCGCGTAGTCCATCATCTCATATGTACGCTTTCCCAAACAGACATCCAAACAGTGAGTTACGAAGTCAGATCTCTTGTGGGAATGGGTAGATCATGGATCTCTGGCGCACATCTTACTATCTCCCTCATTTGAATTTCGATATCTTGCGTGGATAGGTCCTAATACTAGTTGAAAGAAATTTGGGTCTTTCCCGGACATAGAGGGAGATAATTGTCTTCAGCTTCGGCAAAACTTGGCCCGGTGTCCAAGGAACATCCATAAATCATTGTTGGAATTTGTTACGCGCTCAATCCCGTTACTGCCCGCAGGGATGACCAGGTTTGTATTCCAATAGGTACTACCAGCACTATATATTGCTCAGTCGTAAGTCAGTACACTGCAAGTTTAAAGATGCGAATTCAGCCCAGATAAAGATCCTATTTGGATTTTGGCGGGCCACTGAAACCCTCGAAGACACTGATGCAGGATTTGATCAAGGCGCTCAAATGATGAAGAGCGACATATGACGTTTGTGCTACGGCGATAATCGGTCTTGCATCGATTGATGTTCGGAAGAGGTCAAAAGGTCGACAAAGTGCCAACGCCAGCACTAGGAAAGCTGGGTTGTACATCTCACCCTGGAACATACGAGTTTCTGTCATCACCACTCGAAGTGGGCGAACTCGATTAAGTACGCCAGAGTATCTGGTTTCACAATCCCCCTGAAAAGTTTCGAATATGCCGCAATTGATCATCAGCAGTCCCATCTGATTCGCGTGGGCAACCGCCCCTCGCCGCCCCTCGCTGGATGGCATATAAGTCCCTCCCGCCGAATGGATATTCTTAAATCTCGTCTTCTGTTATGGTTTCTCAAATCCGCCAGCTCCTGAGCCTCATAAATGATGCTGTCGATAAACTCGAGAGTGTCTGCGAGAGCACAGGAACATCAATTCCTGATCTGCACACTCCGTTCTC
>JABAKA010024120.1:0-39248 GCA_018857285.1 Termitomyces sp. Mi166#008 | reverse complement strand
GGCATTGTGCTGGCCTAGTGTCATCACAGTATAAGCAAGGTCTGGTCAGGTGCAGAGACTGAGATAAAGTAGAGAACCAACAAGATGTTGATAGTGGACCTTTATGTCATCATTGGCAATCTCAGGGAGCGAATTTGGAGGGGGATCAGGAAGATTGTGGAGAGGATGATGGAGCGGGACCTTTGATGCCTTGGCTTCTGTGAGGTTGTATGATGCAAGGAGATCAGTGATGAAACCCTTCTGGGAGATCCAGAGTTTGCGAAGGGAGCGATCTCGGTTGACACAAATACCAAGGGTAAAGTGATGTGGGTCCACTATCCACAACTTTGAAGTGCTCATTGAGTTTGTGAATTAGCCAATTATAGAGGGGAATAGAATTAGTAGCATTTAAGCCATTGTCAACGTGGAGGCAGATGATGATAAAGAGTGGAGAGCCATCAGAGAAGAGGGGGATAGAGGGATCGGGGGGAGAATCGAAGTAGCCATAGAACACACCATGATCAACATTGCAGTGATGAAGACCAAGTCCTTCAAGAACTTCACGAATCATTTGGTACCATTCATGGGAAGCCTGTTTGAGACCATAGAGAGCTCAAAGTAGACGATAGATGATGGAAGAGTCAGCTTCAGGGAAACCTGGAACCTGTTTACAATAAACTTCATGAGAAAGGGGAGCATTCAAGAAAGCAGTCTTAACATCAAAGGAGAAGAGATGAAGATCATGTTTAGCTGCATATGCGAGAGTGATTTGAATACTTGTCATTTTTGCAACAGGTGCTTATGTTATTCCAAAGTCCTCGGGACGCTGACTAAAACCTTGGGCAACAAGACGAGCCTTTTCCTTACCATGAATAATTGAGCCATCGGGGTTATACTTATAAGTATAGACCCAATGAAGGCCAATCGGTTTGCGACCAGGTGGGAGACGGGCGCATTCAAATACACCCAGGTGTCAGAGGCTTTCCATTTTGTGTTCCATTGCTGCACGCCAGATGTCCATGTCAGGACATCGTAAAGCCTCAGTATAGTTTTTTGGAGCTTTTGTGAGATCGAGTGAATGAGGAGTTTGGAAAGGAAGGGGGTTGGAACCATATGTGGTGAATGCTTTATATTCAGCGATGGTGGCATCCTCGAGGGCAATCATGTTGTTGAGGTCAGGGGAAAAAGTCGAAGCCATGAGTAAGGCCTGAAAGTCTGCCATCACCAATAATTCCTGATGAGGAAGGAATTCTCAAGCCACCTTGTTTGCATGAAGCTTTGCCAGATGTTCATTCTTAGCCGCAATCTCTTCCATATAAGCTCAGCCACAATCTGTGGGATTCAGATTTTGACAGGGATGGGATGAGGAAGCCTCATGGGGTTAACGGAGGGAAGTAATGAAGTAACGTGTTGTGGTATGACAGGGGTTTTAATTGATGAAGTTTCAGGAGGGGAGTCGGGGGGAGCTGACAATGGACAAGGGGGGGATGATGGTTGAGATGATGGTTGAGGGGAGAATGGTTGAGTCAGGGGGTTTGATGAGGAAGAAGGGTTGGATAGGGCGAGGTTATGAGGACGAAGATGACCTTTCACATTTTCATTGAAGACAATGTCTCTAGAGAAAAAGTACTTTCCATTCATGTCATGGACATGCCAGCCTAGCCAATTTTCATCATAACCCACGAAGATCGCTTCAAAATGCCTTGTATCACCTTTGCCATGAATTTCCTTAGGCCACAGAACAAAACACTGGCAACCCCATACTCAAAGATGGAATAAGTCAGGTTTCTTGTTTTCCATGACTTCATATGGAGTAACAAGGGCTGGAAGCATTGAGGTAGGGAGACAGTTACAAAGGTACTGAGCCATAAGTATGGCATTGCCCAGAAAAGACATCGGAAGACCAGATTCAGCCATGAGGGTTTGGGCCGTATCCTTGATCGTACATATGAATCGTTCAGCTTTCCCATTTTGTTGATGCGTGTAGAGAGCTGTGTATTGATGATCAATACCCTTGAAGACAATGTAGTCATGAAGAGCACCCCCCACAAATTCCTTGGCACCATCAGAACAGACCACTCTGACCTTATTGCCAGACTTCAATTCTCAATTTGACTCAATGCATTTAAAGTGATCCGTAGCCTGTTTCTTGTTCGATAGGAGAGCAGTGCTGCCATAATTTGAATAGTCATTGAGAATGGAGTGGAAGTGAGATGTGCAGCCATTGGTGAAGAGAACAGGGAAAGGGCCACATGAGTCCATGTGTAACAAATCACATATTGCAGAGGCTCTGTGCGCCATGTGATTGTAAGGACAAGCGGGTTGTTTTCCAATGATACGTGGAATACAGTAGTCATTAGTGATATTTCCATGGTATCTGATACCGTTGGCATAATGTTTGGTGAGAATATCATGAGTAGAGTCCTGGCTAGGATGGCTGAGATGACTATGCCACAACCCAGGAGTAACGCTGACTTTAGGAAAGAAAGCGGAAGTGGAATGGGTGGTTTGGAAGGAGGTGGAACAAAGTCACAGTAAAGAAAGGATAAATGATTTGATACTGTTGCCACAATTGCCTGACCACCAATCAGAAGTATGTTATTAGGAAAGAAGATTGATGTAGCTTTCTTCTCAAAAGTTAGATGCAGGTCATTCTCAACCATCAAGCCAACCAAAATCAAGTTAATCGGAGCATCGGGTGCATGAAGACAATCTTTAAGGATTATAATGACATTCTTGCCATTAACATGGACTCAAAAATGAACTTCACCATGGACTTTGATTTCAAGGGTACCATTGTTGGCTGTACCATTGTAAGACCAGAAATTTTTCTTGTTGCAGATATGTGAATAGAGCAGCCAGAGTCTAGTATGGCATTGAAGCATTGTGAGACTAAATCAAGGACAGCAGAGTTTGCCGTGTGCAAAAACTCATGATAAGTCAAAAGAGCAGATGACTCAGTGAACACTGGAACATAGGCAGAAATGGAAATGTCATTGGTGTTGTTCACAATGGTTACATCTAGTTCATCTGTTTCTTCAATGGATTGTAAAGGAGTAGGTGCGCAATTGTCTGCTGTAGCCATATTCACCCAATTCCAAACTCGACCAGGGTCCCTGCCTCCTTCCATGCCACCCCCTTTTTGCCAGCATTGTTTGATCATGTGGCTGTACATATTGCAGTTGGAACATTGGATTCATGGGCGAGGGTTGGAAGAAGAATTGGAAGTTGTAGCGGTGGAGGAATTTGAAGTCGATTGCGTGTTGGAATTGGATGATGTATCCGTCTTCGGCTTTCTAGTAGTGGGACCTAATGCAATGGTAATGTCAAGTGCTTCCTCAGCAAGCGAGTTGAAGTCAAAATTTGCCAAGTTGAAAGAGTTATTGTTACGCCAGTATGACCAAACTCTCTCTCTGATTACCATGTATTCACCAAATGTGGGTAGCCCATTTACAAATTTCTGCATGCGTTGGAAGGAAGTGAAATTCCAAGGCAATCCAGACAGTTGATTTACAGCAGTATGCCAGGCCTCAACATAAGCTGGAACCTGGCTGGAGTTATTCGATGTTAACATACGGAGAACCTTGTCTTTGGTGACATCAGCTGTTACCGCACTTCCAACACTCAAGCATTTGCAAAGGAAGAGTAGTGTGTTCTGGGCAGTGCAAATTGGGAGGTCATACGGTCCACCATGCTTCAGAGAAAGAGAGTTGGCAATCTCATTGGAAAGTTTACCAATGAAAAATGGTCCGCAATTTCATTGTTTGCCCAAAAAACTCAATAAGCCTCTATTTCCTCTGGCAAAGAGTTGAAATCATATGGAGGAGGTAAAATGGCACAACTCATAGGATCTATGAGATCACCCAGAACTGAAATTTGACAGATGTGTCCACAAAGGCCTATACTTGAGATGATCCTGGTTACCGCTGCTTTCTAAGAAACCCAATCGGCAGAAGATGTAAGAAAAGGTACAAGATTAAAGAAAAGGTACAGTAGCAAGACTGGGAAGTTTGGTTTCAGTAATTGATATTTCAACTGGATTTGCAATGGGAATGGGTGGAGAAATGGGAGGTGGTATTGGAATGTTCTGTGGTATCAGATGTTGAGGTATAGGATTAATTGGTGGTATTGGATTATGGAGAGGATTAAAATTTTGTAGATTTATGGAAGGAGGAATAAATGGAATATGCAGTGGCATGAAAGGTGGAACCCCAGCTGGGATCAGAGGTGTTGGTTGTAGAAAATGAGGTGGATGCGGTGGTACAGGAGGGGGAGGAGGTGGAGGGATTGGTTGATTGTGATTAGGGGGAATAAAATAAGGTGGAGGAGGAGGTTGTGGTGTATTGAAAACAGGAGGAGGAATATTATTAAAACAGGGAGCTGCATTCAGATTCAAATCAGGAGGAGCAGAATAATGAGAATAATGGGAATGATCAGAGGAAACAGAAGAAGAGCAGGAGCATTGAGAATAATGAGATGAGACAGAAGGAGAGCAAACAGAATAAGAGACAGAATTAGCAGAGGAGGTACAAGAAGGAGGCAAAGGAACATTCTGTGCAGAAGGAGGGCATGCCAAAGTAGAACATGAGAAATGATCAGGACAAACAGAATTCGGGCAATAATTTACATCTGGATTTGGTGGAATGACAGGAGGAACTGGGACAGGATGCTGAGAAATGGGTGCATGGAACAAAGTTGGAAAATGCAAATTGTAATTTGTAGGATCGACAAAAGGTCAATATACACGTGAATTATTACTTTGAAGTTCTACCGTAGGAGAATCATAAGAATGAGCATTAAAAGGAAACAATCTCTGCATGCTTGGAACGTTGGGGAAGTGCGGGTAACCAGGTTGTTGCCAAGTAAGGTTCAATGGACCTACAGCCAGTGAGGAGTATTCCCATCCATTCCTAAGCCACTGAGGATGTGGAGATGAACTGTCCTGATGTTGGTCGGCCATTGATTAAGTGGAGGCAGATCAAGTAATTGATTGATTGTGATCAATAAGGGTTGTGAGCGATGTGGAGGCAGCCAAAACACTCTGAGAGAGAAAGAAATGAGTTGCTTTCATTTTTGTGAGGTCAGATCACAAGGGAGAACCCATAACCTGATAGACCTAGACCTATGATGAGCACAAGAAAGAAAAGAGTGAGCCTCAGATGCACATTGAAGGACAAGAAGCAACTCTGTTGATGTACCTATAACAAGCACAAGAAAGAAAACAGTGCTACACAACACTATGAGTCATAGGTCTAGGTATGGAGGGAAAAATGAGTGGACTTACAGCCTCAGGTGCATGTTGAAGGACAAGAAGCAACTGAGGCTGAATGTGAGTTCCGACAAAGCAAGTCCATAAAACACATGATGACTAGAAGCGATGACAATGATACCTATCAGCCAATAAGTATGCGCGAGGGTCACGTGTGTATCATGACAGATTGGTGGGACAATTGTTCCAAGGTCTACTTTTAAGTAGACGAGGTTTTACTACCACTATCAGGTACCCAAAAAATGACTTATGGGAAATGCACGTGACTTGTTGATTTTGATTATTTTTAAATTTTTTTTTTCTCTTGTGGTTTGACTGGTAGGCAAAAAATTGACTGCTCTTGTGATGTCTATGTGTTCAGTTGATATCTTATACTATATTTACATGGTTTTGGGTTGGTACTTTACATTCTTTCCTTTGTCATGTCACCATCCAGCGTTATTTATAATTATGTTATTTCCTTTGTCATGTCACTATCCAGCGTTATTTGTGATTTATTGCTAAGGTTTTTTATATCACAGAGTATTCTGTTGGTATTGAAAATGTCAGCTAAGGTGTTTTATAACCAAGAGTATTCTGTTGGTATTGAAAACATCACTCTCAGTTATAAAATACCTTAAATATGAAATCACAAATAATACTGGATGGTAGAGAAATGGATTATAAACAGATAACTCTTCCACCAATTAACACAAGTCGTCTGTTCTATGCATTATATAAACATATTGTGATTTAAATTTGTCAACCAACCTGTGTATTGCATAATATGATACACTGTTCACCCTAATTAAATCAGTCATTTGTACTGTGTATTATAAAATCACACTTCAATTAGTTGACTGACCCATGTATTAGATAATATGAAGTATAGTCTCTTAACTGTATCTGAAACAAGTTTATGCCCATGGTAAATTGTGTTTCTACCTAGTCTATCTCCATCTTTCAGTGCTCAGTCACAGTCAATTCCCTCAGCTTCCATTTCAGATGGTTACCACCCTTGCTGGTGTCTGTGCTTTGTGCAATGGTACTCTGTTGTGTGTGAGTCAGTTTTTTCATTGTCACACATCTTCTATGTGACTTTATTATGCTGAATTCCATGCTCAACAGAGTCATCGATCTCAATATTAGAAGCATCTTCAGTCCTCCTCCTGTCAAGTTCACTACTTTAAACAAGATCTGTACAGATACAAGATTGCCTGGGCAGAAACTTTCAGGTTTGAACTTATCATATCTGCAATGTCTGATGAGTTCACATATGCTGATATTTTATACTTGGATTCTTACATTCTCTCATCTTTGCCTGCTTTCTGTTCCATTCTTGCATGTGAATATTGTACTGTGCTGTCCTCTGTAATGATGAAGCCCTTGGATTTGATTTTGCAAGTGATCCTGTATGGATCCAGCTCTTTGTTCAGTGGAATATGGTGTTTGTTGGCAGCTACCTCCTTGATGGGTGTGAAGATTCTGTTTGCTATGTCCAACAGCTGTTTGGTTTGCTGATATATGTGTCTTGCCAGTTCTCCAGTTTCTCTTCTGCAAATTCACAGTCAAAAATCACATACCATTCCTATTGCTTTGATGGCGTTGTTGAATTGCTATGTACCAAGACTGTTGAGTTGTATGGATTGTTTTATATACTTGATTCTTTTAGGATCTCTGGAATATGCACTTGGCTCATTCTGTTTGCATCATATATCAACTGTTATCATATGCACAAGAGTCTTATGTTTGATTTTATAGGCAGCAGATCCATTTTTGTGATGGCACCATACATGATTAGCATTATTTCCTTGTCACTGGCCATCCCTTCTTCATCAACTTGGACCAATTGCCATGATTGAGGATTTTTAGTCTCTTGAACTGCAACTGCTTGCATCTAGTCAGTGTCCTACAGGTGGATGGAATAGTTGCATGCACATCAGAATTTGCCCTATGTTTCCAATTTCTTACTTACCTGCGCTAAGGTCACAAGTAGGACTTCATCATCAGAATGTCCTTTCTCCACTTCCAGTTTGAGGGCTTGTTCTGATTTTCCATTTAGTCTTTGGTGGGTGTTTTTTTGTGTGAACAATTGTCTGGACTTACTTGCTTTCTCTCTGTCGTAGTTTTTATTCATACTTGATGGTTTGCTCCTCCTGATAGTCAGCTACTTTGTGCTGAAGAAAATGCACTATAAGTGTAATGCATTAGTGTGTGACATGTGTTGTCAACAGGTGGCATGGATTATTGTTTGTTCTCTTCTTCCATTATGATAACCTATGAACAGGTCTTCTGCATCCCTGTATCACTTCTTCCAGTTTGCAGGATATGCACTTCAATTAAACTTGCATAGACCCTGCAGCTCTTACATTGTATTCCATTATGTTTGCTTGAACATGACCTCCGCTTCTTTTTGGTGCATGTGTTGTGCTTTTAACCTATTACTGCTTTATTTCTTACTCCAAGGCCACTCTGTGAATTTACCTTGTCTTGTGTTCTTATATGTGGTACAGGTCTCAATGACAGTGCCTTCTGTGATGGTTGCTTTGTGTAGAGTCATGCTCTCTGATCCTATATCCTTCATTTGTATCCATATTTTTTGTTTTGCTCTCTTTGTTCCTTTATTTTCAATTTATCCCTTTCAACTTTCTTTCTCCATTGTTGAATTGTATAAAGTTTTTGTGTCCCTTCTGTGCTGTGGTGTTCTTCTAAATATGGTGTTCTCCTGAATATATTGTCTGTTACACTAGCTTTTTTGCTTTTTGACTATGCTATCCACTTTCAATATTATGTCTTCTTTTTCACTGTGTACAGCTCTGCATTGTTGTCTTTTTGGTCTAATCAATTACTTGGCTGTGTAGTCGCTGTCTTGATTGCTTTGTTTACATTCGCATCGAGGGTACCAACTCACTCTTTTGGTTTGTCTTTTTTGTATATTACACCCTTTGTTTTGGCTGCCTTTTTTTTTCAGCCACTTGCATATCCATCATTACTTCCTGTTCATATTGTATTGTGTCAATGCCTCCTCGCAAATTTGCTAAGTCTTCAGACCCTATGGCTTGTACTTTAGATGCACAGCTGCAAACATTGTGCATTCCCTTTATCTTGGTTTCTTGTCTCTCATGCCCATCTCTTTCTCTCTTATTCTGTGCAGGAGCAAAGACAAAATGGAGGTGTCTGTTCCTTTCTCTTATTAATTTTTTCATACATCTGAACTTTCTAAACAGTATATTTGCATCAGTCTATTCCTCTTCTGCTGACAGCATTCTCTGTAGTCTGTCCACTTCTTCACCCACTAAACACAAAGCACAAGTGTCTCAGGACTTGTATGTGCTGTCCATTTATATGTCCTCTTATCCTCTTAATTCATTCCTGTTTATCTCTTTGCAGGATTGGTTGCCCTCCTACTACACTGTCTCTCAAAAAGAAGAAGACTGCCCCTGTTTCCTTGGACAATTCTATTATGTGTTTTTTGTGTTCTGCTTCATATTGTATTCTGCTCATGCTCTGTTTTTCTTTCTAGCTGTAATATGGAGGGTCTCTCTGCTGTGGAACCTGGCTTGTCTCTGAGCAGTCATCCTGTGTAGGTAGATTATTTTTTTGCTTATATGTGTTGCTCACTGTATTTTGATCCAGACGCAACCATATTATGACTAGTAAGGCTCTTGCATCTGCTGAAAGTATGTCTTCTTCTCCTAAGAAAAAGTCTACTGTCACTCATGTCTATCCTTCCAAATCTGGTGTTGAGGTCAAAATTGAACAGGATGATTCTCCTTTGTTGGTTCCAAAGGCCCAGAGTAGTCCTATCAAAATTTCTGACTCTGATAAAGAGTTGCCTTCTGTCCTTCGGTGAGTTGTTACACTTCTATTTTACCTTCTTTCTGTTTTGTTGATTCTGTTGTAGCTTTGGTAATTATGTCCCTTCCAAAGTTGTAGTGTTACTCAAAGATAGCACTGACAACTTGAACAGCTTTGTCAATGTGGAGGCAGAGTGCAATGATGCTGAACTCTCTTGCTCAAATGAAGTTGATGATGATACTCTGTCCAATTTCATTGTTGATGCTGACGACGATGAGTTTGCATCTATAACAATCACTCTGAGGCCTCTAACATTGCTTATAAATCCAAAGTTGCTTCTCAATCTTTCAGCTCTTACAAGGCCCTGATTGTTGACAACAATCGCATTGATGACCCTGAGTATGTCTGCTTGTTGTTTATATATGTCATTATTCTTACTTTATTTTTTTGCATGTTCAGGAAGGATGGTCATACTGATCTCACAGATGATATTCTTATGACACATATAATGATTGCAAGATTCAGGAGCCCTTTATGGTGCCTGCCTATAAGGGTTTACCTGAGCTCCTATATGTCCTGACTATTTCAGTAATGATGTTTCTGATTTTATTGATGCCTTAATTTTAGGAAACCTTTTCACATTCAACCGTTCATTTGTGATAAGCAGTTCTATGATGGAACCATCAACTATGCTCGTATCTCCAGAATTGCCAAGATCATGTCCAAGAAAAACTGGACATATGTTTATTGTTCATGCTCTTTACCTTATCTAACTGTAAGCCTAGCTCTTTGTCAGCTGGTCTTCTTTTTGTTCAGCATGGTTATTATATTAACCTTGCTCATGCTGATTTTGCCATCTTGAAATCTGTAAACAGATGCCTTTATCTCTACAATGGTTCAAACAATGGCTTTTATATCTGTGTTACTGTGGGAGTGATTACTGCCTCTCACTTGGTCACTTCTTCTGTGAAGGTTGGTCCACAGTCTGACACTTATGATCAGCACCACATCCAAATCACTACATTTCATCAAGAATCTTTGCATGAAATAGTAGTAGTTGGGCAAGTCTTTGGCTTAAATAACAATATTAGAGGCACAGTCTCTAGTGAAGAATATGCATTTGTTTCTTGAGCTGATGGCAACACCCCTCAGTATAATAACAGTTGGTTTTATGTGTCCTTATATCTACTCTGATGTATACTGCAGAGGATGATTATTCCACTCTCAAAAAAAACAACTTCCAAAGCCTTGAAGAACAAATCTCTCTTCACTCCTGTTGAACAGCCTAAACCTCTTGTTCTTCACGTTGTCAAGGCTCACAGGTCTATTGTCGAATATAATGAGCTGGGTATGCTGTTATTTTTATTTTTATTTATTTTTTTTTTCTCTCACATTGCTCAATAATTGTTCTTAGTTCCTATCCATGATGAACAAAGTGAGACAGGAGAACCTTTTCATTTCTGCCCTGAGGATTTTGACCATTTGCCTTCTTAGTGTCCATACAAGGGTAATAAGTCTGAAATTCCCAAAGGTTCAGTTGTTTCTGTTAAATACACTGCCAACTGGTATGAGAGCAAGGGCTTCTAGTATGTCTTGTGTTCTTAACAATGAAGCAAAACATCTCACTGTTGACTCATCAGCTATCTCACTTTAAACATTCTTTTTGTCATTGTACTCCATGATCCTACTTATGTCATTGGAATTGTTGAACCTGGCAATGTTGCATCTTTGCTCATCCCTGCCAAAACATCCAAAGGTAAAGGGAAGGCCAAAGTTGCAAAGTCAATCATTTAGATAGTCATTTGTCTTGTTTACTTAGTTCACTGTTGTTACCTTTTAAAAGAATATAGTGTGTTAACAAATTTTCCCAATATTAGGATATTACATAAACATTGCTGTCTGAACAATGCCTTATACAATATCTTGAATTATTTGAAATTATTTATCTGCTCAAACATCTGTATAATACATTATGTAAGTATTTGGATCTTCTTTATTTTAAACTATTTGTGTGATTTCATCATTCAAACTTTGTTGTTGGTACATGCATAGTTTGCGTTTATACTATGTACTCAACAGTGTATTCAATCTGATCATCTCTGCACTCACACCTAGTTCCCTTCATATTCACTTGATCCATGGAACTTACTACTCAAAACTCACTTCACATCTATTTGAACAATCCAACTTTTGTCTCATATTTGTGGTTCACTGATGTTGTCCTGACTGTTTTAGACCTCACAACCTATTTTGATAATACACCGCTTGAGGTTTGTTATTGTATTCTCCTGGTCTTTCATATCCCTTGATTGACATGTCTTACAAAGCATCTTGCTCACCAACTTGTTATTGAAGAGTCCAAAAATGCTCCACCTTGTTGGTGTGACCTGTTCTCTATCTTTAGAGCTTCTATATGCAATGCTCACATATCAGGGGTTTTCAAAGACAAGATACTGGAGGCCTGCTTCAAAATTCTCTTTGCATATTGCCTCTTAAACATCTTTGCCATGGAACAAGGCACTCCTCTTCAGCTTCCTTTTATGTCAGGTCCTATTATTGCAAATAGAAAAACAGTGCCCTTTTTCTCTCTATATCCCTCTGTCAAGTTCTAACATGATCTAAAGCCAGTGCAAGCTTTGAATGATCTTCCTGACATTTTATTTAGGTTTCAAAAGAACTTGACTCATCATCTTTTCCATGTTCATAACAAACATCCATCTTCCTCTGCAATTGTTCATACTCAGATAGCTTTTGCCAGACCTCACATGCGCTTGTATTCTGAACTTGCTAAAAGATACACCAAAAAGAGTGTACAAAACATGCTCATTAATCTAAAATTTGCTGCATTGCATATCAGTTGCCTCCTCAAGGTAACATTTTCCTTCTTTTTTACTTTGGGTACATTTGCTCAATCTTGCCTTGCTTTCCAGGGTCATGCATATCTTCTGTCTGACTTGGAATTCATTGAGAGTCTTTTTGTTAATGAGTAAGTCATGCTCACCATTTAACCTGTATTTCTTGCATTCTACTTCTATTATAGGAATAGCCAAAGTAGTGATCAGGAGGAGTTGGCTTACATCCATTCACAGCATGGCAGCTCTATTAGCAGTGCTGGAATGTACAGGCATTTGACTATACTGCACAACTCTCTTTATCTTGCTCTATTGATCTCACCTTTGATGTTGCTTCTTCCTTGAGAGTCTGGTGAACTTGCCCCAGTAAAGATGCACTTATATCTGTCAGTATCTTACTCCTTGGTAGTGTTTTTTGCCATCTAATATCCATTAGATGTGGACTCATGTTGGAGGGTTGGCCTGTTTAAACAATGTCATTGAAGCAGATTGAGAACTATGGAAGGTCCTCTTTGCCGCTGTTCAGGGTGGAGATTTGGTTGGCCAACTTGTTGCTAGCATTCAACAACTGGAAAAGGTCATTGTAATTGCCACTCCTGCTTGGATTGAAATTGTCAAACCTGCAGCTGGCTCTACTAAAAGTCTTGCTATCTCTGACTTCCAAGGTCACAATTCTTTTAATGCATTGATGACCAAGAAGTCTGCTGATTCTCTTTCTATCATTGGCCCGTATCAGTCACCATGAATCACCAGTAATTCTTGTGACATTCAAGCTGGGACCATTATCTCTTCTGATCAGGTAGACAATCTTCCTGCAGTCAACTCAACAAGTTCTGCAGTTGACTTGGCAAGTCCTGCAGTTGACCCAACAGGTCCTGCAGTCAACTCAACAAGTGCAGTTGACTTGACAAGTTCTTTGACAAGTTCTGCAGTTGACTTGACAAGTCCTGCAGTCAACTCAACAAGTGCAGTCCACTCGACAAGTCCTGCAGTCAACCAACAGACTTCCCCTTCTCCTGCAACATATTATCACATTGATTAAGCAGATATCATCCCTCCAGTCAACTTGACAAGTGTGTTTGATATTTTGCTTAATGAAGACACATTTATACAACAGCCTTCTCCTTCTCCTGTGATGCATTCTCATGTTGATGTGCAGTCGTTAGCAGATATTATCCCTTCTATTGTTGTCATTGATGTGCTCTTGTCTCCATGTCAGCCTTCAATGTGTACTGTTGTCACTGACTCAAGCTTATCATCCATCACTCATGACCTTACCAATATATCAGCACCTACCAGCTCTCTCCATCCTTCGCAAAATGTGTATACCTTGCCCAATGTGCCTTTTCAAATGAATATTGATTCACTTCTCAATGTTGCTACAATGCCCTTGTATTCATGTGAAAGTTCGATAAGCACCATTGACACAGATGTGGAGTCATCATCTATCACTCGCAATCTCATCACTTCATCAGCATCTGCCAATCCTCCCCCTTTACCTGGACCTCTGTCCTCTAAACCAGCTGTGCAGGCATCATCTTCAATGAAAAAGTCATGCAAGAAAAAAACATTCATGCATGCTCAGGCTGAGCCTAAATCATCTCTTCTATGGTATAGCTCTTGCAAAGGTAAAAAAGAACGATCCATCAACAGTCTCAAAGCTGTTCCATCTGATGCTAATGTATCTGATAATGATTTCAACACAAAAACTGTACCAGGCCCCTCTGTTGTTCCATGCTCTGTTGTTCCATGCAATTGTGTGCTTATTGATTTGACCTTGGAGGATATGGTACGTGTTGCTTTGAGGCACCTTACATTGTTTTCAATTTGTTCAATCCATTCTAATTATAGGATAATGAGCCTTGTTCTTCAGATGACAAGCTTGATCTGTCAATTTCTTGGATAATTCATTGTGGTGAGACTGTTCAATACACTATTACACCCCTCGTTTTCATGTGCATACCCTCTTCACTTGATCAAAGTTTTAATCTTTATATAAATTTGTAGCTTAAACATGACCTTCAATGGTTCTGTCACATGCACAATGCCACTTTTAAGCATCCAGATCTTCCATCCTCAGTCAAGGTCATGAGTAGCAATGAGTATGCCCTAGCATTGTCTACTACACTATTGGACATTCTTTGTGAATATGCATGTATATTGGTGGTGAATGATGCACTCGTAGATCCTGGTTTCATGAGTGCAACTCTGTCTCAAGTGTGTTCTTTGAATGAGACTACTTTTCTTCATGGTATGTCTTCTCTTCTCCATTAAATTCTCTCATTTTTATATAATTATTTTGTCATTCATTCATATTAGATTTTTCAATCTCAGATACTGATTGCATCAAGAAAGGTACAGGGAAAGATCTTGTTAGGAGCCTTAATTCTCATTATCCTAGAGCTTTTAATGCTTTCTATCTGCCTGCCACTGTTGACGAGTTTTCTAAGCCTTCTTTTTTGAATGAATAGCCTATATGGTTACAGGCTTAAGAGCACACCTATTGTGATAGTTGGAATTTCTATCCCACTTCTGACATGCAATGGGGCCTTGCATCTACTAGAGGCACACATTATTACTGGCATGCAGACGCTAACGGTTTCAGAACCTTTGTTACCATGGTAACTGAAGTTAAACTTTGGTTTATTGGAACTTCTAAATCACATGATTATATGGAGTTTGCTACCCCTGCACACTACTTATTAGATTTCAAGCTTCATTTATCTAATCACAATAAATGGCATGTTGAGCTTGTTGTTATGAGTTCTGGTTCTATGCTGTTAGTCTGCTTGATTGTCAACGTTTCTATTTTACTGATCTACATCTTTAGTATCATGCATCCTAACCTTCCTCATTCCATCGTCACACCTGAACCCTCCATCTGTAAAGGTGGTCACTTCTATAACTCAGTGATTCTTGTCAACTCGATTGTTGGCATATATTCATCATTATGTTATGAGTGGAACAATCTTGAATATGGATTATTTGGAAGTGTTGTATGCTGTAATGATGCATTTGCTCACCTTCTATGTTGATGTGCTTGTAGATGGTACTTTTTCTCTCGATGATGGTGGTACGTCTCACAAGTCATCAGCCTTTGATTCACCCTTGATGCATATGCATTTTAGTTATCAATAGTGCACATATTCTGAACATTTTGACTTGGAAGGGTATTGTAACATTGTTCTTTTTCTGCAACTATTTTGAGCTGTATTCTGTGCTCATCAGTTGGCCTTACAGCGAGGAAGAAGATCAGTGTGGTTTCAAGGCCTCTATAAAAAATCATTGTTGTGCCCGCAAACTTATTCATTGGATCTTCTCAACTCAGAATTTCAATACAAAGAAGAGGTTTGGACAGGTGCCCATGGATATGAGAATTTGTATTCTGACTTTTTGGCACATCAAGTTTGGGTGTTGGTCCTTTATAAGAAATCAGCTTGGCAAAAACATTTCTGAGGCAAAAATCCAGACATCAGTCCTTTAAGCACATGGTGTGCTGTCTAGAATGCTCTTCGAGAAGGTCCCACTTGGAAGGCCTTCAACTGCCTTGCTCCTGAATTTACAAATCCTCATTTAACTTTGTATGATCTATCTTTTGCATGGACTGGAGACAAATACACTGTGCACTGAGTCAAATATAGCCCATTTGGTATTTCTTTACACTCTCCATTACATACCCATTACACTTATTTCCTTCTAGATTTGCCATACCTTGATGGACTTGTATACAGCAATTGTGAGATTGCATGTATGCTTAGAGTATCTGTTACAATGGTGCCTTGTTGACCTACCAATAACAATATTGCAAATTGGATGGACTACTCAGCCACTGTTATTAAAGCCAAAGATTATTGTTCAGACACCAAATTTAACAGTGACACTGAAGACAAAGGCCTATTCTGTCCTCCAAGACACCCTGAAAATGATAGTACATCTACTACACACCTGAACAAATGTACCAAAGATGGCATATCTCTTGACAAGCAATGTATGTTTTTTTATTAAATCTATAATCTTTATACTCACATCATTGAACAGTGTCAAAGAGAATGCATGTTGCCACATAGTTGTCATTTGAGCTCTGAATTACTGACCATATCTTGTACACCAGTATACAAATAATGATTACCTTGCCTTGATGATCTGACTTTTTATGTTTAAACCAAAACATTTCAGAAAACAAAGCACACATGTATTATTCATATGGTACTCAGTATAAGTATGCTGTTGATATATATACCTACTTGTTATTGACAGGACTCTGAGTCTCCTTTTCTCTTGCTGCTAGCTCTCTCTTGCATTTGATTGTATATTCCTCTTGTACTATTGAGTCTGCATTTATTCCTTGCGCTGTTCTGTGCATGTATCTGAGTTTTCCTATGGTGAGCTTTAATATTATCTCACATACTGGTTGTCTCTGTTCTCATACTCTCAAAGATACTCGCAATAGTCTCTAGCCCTCTGTTGCATCAATTCTGTATTTGTTGGTTGATCTCATTATAACTCATGCCTCAATGCTATGCTTATGTAAGGAAATGGCTAACCATGGTATTTCAATCAAGAGGTGGGCTGAGCAAGGCCAAGACAGACAACAAGCAGACAATGAGTGAGCCATGAAGGTGGGCCAGAGGTGAGCAAGGAGTAAGCAAGGACACAAGAGGGCACTGATGACAGGAGGGATGTTACTGGCAGTCTTACAGTTGGTTTACTGAATAGGCCTGGAAAACACTGCTATTGTTAAGCCTGAGGATGTTCCATCCTGCAGGCTTTCTTATATACTACATCTTTGGTATCTATGACTAACGCTATATGATACATCAGCCCAAGGTATATAAAGGGAAATAATTAACAATAATCAAAAATGAGTAATGGTCTGATTGATGACTCATGGAAGACAACTAATACTGATAGAAGGGGATAAGGGAATGCTGAGCAGTCCAGATGACAGATAGAAAAATGCTGAGCATACCAAACTAAGCCGAGCTAGAATGGACATGTCTCTATAAGAAACTAGTCCTCTTACAGCTTACCTTTCTGTTTACCTTCATATGCCTAAAAATCAGCCAATTTCTCTTTGTTCATTTTGTGTTTTGCCATTCTTTTCTCCTCTTCCATATCCATGTATATGCTGACTGTATCTTGTAAGTCTCTGCATACTTATTTTCTATTGACATTTATCAACTCACTTAGGATGTCCTTTATCTGCCAGGATCCATCGTCTTTGAGCAACATCAAGTCAGAGATCATTTGAGTTCAGGAAGGGAAGACTGAGTAGAATGGAGGTTAGATCCACATCGAAGGCGTGGTTCATATATGTTTTGACAGCTTATATGCTTTGATAGCTTATAGAGTTCAATCAGACTGTTGGTCACAAGTTAATGTGTATACTTCCAATAGACTCCTGATCTATTGCCATGGCCTCATGTGTGCTGCTTCTTGTGCATTCTGTACTCTCCCTGTCTCTATCAGACATGAGAGTCATTCTGCTGTACCTCTATATTGTCCTAAACATACTCCTATACTTGCAATACCATAGTGCTCCTTTACCCACATTGAGGTAAGTCACCTTTTGTCTTGTGACATGTCCATGCTTATGAGATTTTCAGCTTCAATAATGTCACCAGTGGTAATCTACCAGCTCCCACACATTTCTCTTTGGAGCTATGCTTGTATGACACTTCATAGCAATGCTCTATATACAATCCAGAGCAATGCTCTATCCTTATTCCAGAGCAATGCTCTTGCATTTCAATCCTAATACCTTTCTTTGCTCATTACTTTTGTTTGACCATTTCTTTGCTCAGTTACTTTATTATTGACCACAGACCTTTTGCTCAATTGTTTGATGACAGTTAATCCTCTACATTCATAACTCCACCAAAATCTCCTCTCACATCAACCATTGAGTGGTACTTGAAAAAGCTTGTGTACAAGTTGATTAGTCAGTTTACTTTCTGGATCAATACATATGTTTGTTTTGTTTACCCTATGCTTCCACAAGCTAATCTACCTCCTTTTTCTTGCTTTTTTGACAAAGATTACATCCTGTGATTCTATATGTGTCAATACAGTACCTTCAAAGTGCTGGCAATAAGGTGCTTGCAGCTCAATCTAATCATCAGGCAAAACTGTTTTCTGCAACATGATTATGTGATACTGTATTCTTCACAAGTAAATCACATATGTTTTGACTACTAGATAATTGAGAGGAATCTATGTACATCGTCTTTCATATGTCAGGCAACACTAGCTGGTTTTGTGCCACCCCTTTCTTGGCCCACGTTACATCATTTTGCCATTCTCAAATGCTCAATACTCACCCTTGAGTACTCTGTGAGGTTGTGCTTTATGCTGCCATACATAGGCTACCCTTCTGTCCTCTAAAAATTAAACAAGCACCACAACTTATTTCAGTATGGAAGCACTCCCACATCTAAGGGTAAGAGTCTATTGGGTGGCGGAAAATTGTTTTCCTTTACATTCACTGAAATTGAACAGTTCAAACTGGACACTAAAGAAAAACTCGATAATAGCATGATATTAAATATATTGAACATGTTGACAATATTGGCTTGCTTTCCTATCCCATATCTAGTAAGTATATTCATGCTAGAATTTCTCTCTGCAATCTTGTTTCTCACCTCACCATGTAGCACATTCAAAAAGTTGCTCGATTACATGGAATTGTATTACCTTCTTTGTTTAAGAAGTCATCTAGTTTGGACATCTTCAATTTACACAGCTGTACCAAATGTGCATCATGAACTACTGTTCTTGTTGCAGAGGTCAATGCCAAGGTCAAAAAGGCACAGTGATGTGCCACTGCCCATAAAGCTAAGGCATCTCATACAGCACCTGTGGTTTTAGAAGACGATATTCTGGTACTCGATAAGAAAGATATCTTTCCTCCTCCTCCACTTTTACATGAACTTGCTGCAAATATAGTGCATAGATTTTGTGCTGCTTTGGACCTGACCTCAGTTGCAAAAGAAGGTTGTGCCATGTGTGGTCTTCTCCATCCCATCAGAGATATGAAGCTATTTAAAGGTTTAAAATATTTAATGGGTATACTATGTGCCAATGGAGTTACTAGGGTTGAGTGGTGTTCTGCAACTAATCATGTAAGAGAACTTAAAGGTCTAGTAATAGACTACATTTGTAGATCTGTTTGCGGTGAGTGTCAATCTTATGTTCTTAAAGGCAAGGTTCCATTGAATGCTCTTGCCAATGGATACTGGATAGGCCCTGTATCAGACATGCTCAAAAATCTTAGCTGAGTGGAATAGATTCTTGTTGCTAAAATACAAAGGTCACTCTGCTATGCCCATGTGGCTATGTCAGGCCTTAAAAAAATGAAGGCTTATTTGATAGCATTTGAGTCACCTGTTGAAAAGATATACAACATGCTACCTCCACCAAAATGTGAGTTGGATGATGTACTTGCCATATTATTTACTGGCCTGCATGTGCCAATAAACAAAGAGTTCAAACATACCCCTCTGCTAGTTCACAGAAACACAGTAAAACGTAGAATGGCTGAAACTCAATCATTCTGCATATAGCAATGTTGATATTTCACATAAAAATCTAGAACAATATTCAGAAGATGAACCTCCTGTAAATGTTATATATCATGAGTCAACAGAAGAGTTGAAAACCATAGATTCCACTGCTTTTGATGTAGAGGGGGATAATGGTGTTGCATCTGGTGAGTGTTCCTTCATGGTACATGGTTTAACTGAGGAAGAGCTGCTGACAAAAACAAAGGATGAACTTAAAAGCATAGCATTGAAACATTGGGAATCCAATGGCAAAGCACTTGCTATTGGCCACTCTGCCATACCTGTAAATTGAATGAAGGACTCATCAGTATATACTCAAATGTTTCCATGGCTCTTTCCTTATGGCTTCGGCACTCTTGGAACAGGAAAAACAAGGATGTCTGGAAAGGCACATAAGGCAAACTTGCTTATGTATCATGATAAAAGATTTCAGATGGACACTGGATTCCCCTTTGCAGTCTTTAGCCATGAGCAGGTTAGAGCAGCTACCAGCAGTGAGTTTGTGACTATTGAAAGACTGCACTTTGCACATATAGCTGATCATATATCATCTGTGAATCCAAAAGTAATGAAAGATATGGCCAATCATATGGCCAAGGGAGAAGTAGTCAAACCTAAGACTGATGAAGAACGTACTTGCTTTAAAGTGATTGATGACTTGGATGCTGTTTCTGGAAGAGTAGAAGGATCACCTATAACAAAAAAACACATGTGCCATGAGATATGGTCATTGGTCATTGATAAAAGTGCACCTTCCTGGTTCATTGCCTTGTCACCCATTGACATAAAACATCCCATATATTTATACTATGTGGATACAAACACTTCTTTTAATCCTGAAATCCAGATATTGTCAGATAAAGCTTACCATCTTATTGCCTGGAATCCAGTTTCCAGAGCTAGGTTTTTTTATTTTATGGTAACGGCTTTTATCAAACATGTGCTAGGTGTGGATTCTGATCATTCTGGACTGTATGGACATACCTCTGCATATTATGGAACTGTGGAGCAACAAGGCAGATTAACTTCCTTTGGCTTTGTAGAAGCCTTTCTCCTGAGGATTTGAGACAAAAAATTATGGATCCATCTTTTGACTTCCAAAAGGCACCTGTGGAATATCTTGAAGCTGCTTTTACAGGTGATTTTCTCACAGATAATATGGATGATGTGCATGATGCAAGGGAACATGCAAAAAAAAAATACCTGGTTATATTGATCCTACTCACAGTATGCCTGATCCACCACCACATGTACATCAATGTAGTGTTATTGATGATGACAATAAACCATCTGCTGAAAAAAATCCTTCAAAGAACAATGCTCTTTATATGAACACAGATACTCATACCTCTTCTGATCATTCAAATCATTCAAGTGTAGCACAACCATCAGAAGAATGTGTTAGATGTAAACAGATGTCCAATTGGTGGTTCAGATTTCAAATGATGGTAAATGATATACTATTGCACTCAAACATTCACATGTGTTTGACCAAATATAAGAAAGATGGGACTGTAAAAAAAAAGTCATGAGAACAGAGGCTGTTTAGACAATAAATGGAGTAAGTGCAAAGCACACTTTCCTAAACCCTTGTTCAAACAAACTGAAATTGATCCTGAAACTGGAGCTCTGAATATGTGGAAGAGAGAACCTTGGATTAATACCTTTTCTGCAGTATTGAGTTACTTGTTTCATTGTAATACTGACATGACTAGTCTTAGATCTGGCACTGCATTCAAAGCAGTGCTCCTGTATGTAACTAAATATCACTAAACCCACACTCAGAACACAAACAGCATTTGAAGCAGTTAATCACATTCTCATCAAAAATTAAGAAATGCTAGATGGCCCACTACCCAGGCAAGAAAAGGCTAGGTCCCTTATGAAAAAAATGGCAAATGTACTTAGTGCAAAGACACAAATGGGTTCATCTATGATATGCATGTACCTGTTGGGCAATCCAGATCATTATACAGATCATAAATTTATCAACTTACATTGGCCAAGTTTCATATGAGAAGCTAGATGTGTGTGGTCCTCAGACAAACCTCAAATGGACCATGTTCAACCTTCTTCAGACAAAATTGCCCTCATTAAGAAAAAAGGTCATATCATTGGTATGTCTCCTGTGTTTGACTATATATATAAAGGACCTGAATTGCAAAATATATCACTATATGAGTGAGCTTCCAGATGTGAGAGGGTAAAACTGTCAAAGAGAACTTGCAAGCATGATTCTGCTCATAGTAAGGTTAATGAATTGGAAAACACACCTGAACCTAAGACCAACCAAGTGATTGTACCATTCACTGCTGATCATCCTCTTGCAGACTTTCATGGAACCTTGGTGCATCCACCCAAACAGAAGCATATACCCAATCTCATTGGTCCACCTCTTCTGCAACAAGACGATACTGATTGCAAAGAATACTGCTTGACAATGCTTGTTTTGTTCAACTTGTTTTGTTCAAGCCTTGGTGTTCAGGGTTTGATCTAAAAATAAAGAATGAAGACTGGAGTGATGCATTTAATAAATAGTTTCACAGACAGACAATGCACCTTGATACAAAATATGAACATAAAATATGAGTGTCTTGATGCTCAGGACAACTTCTATGCCCAAATGAAACAGGGAGGAGTTGCCTTTGGTGGATATAATGCACAGTATGTAGATGTTGACAACATGATGCAAACAGATAGGTTAGACAATATGGAGGAAATGGAAGAGGCGGATTATGAGATTAAACTGTCAAATGAAGATGATAGTGGTGTACAAGAGCAAAGAAAATGAGGAGATATAGCACAAATAACATCTACAATGAGTGACCTTGAGTGGAATAAACCAGTCTACAATCAATCTTTTGATGTAATAGATCATCAACCTAACATATCTGACTTGCCTGGCACATATTGAAGGAAATAGTCAATGAAACTCAGCTTCTGTATTGAAAATGTGTCAAAACACATTAACATCTGGTCCTGTCTCATATAATACCAGTATGAACACATGTAACAACCTGGGAGAAGTTGAAATAGTTGATTGATCTTATCTGGAAGCCAAATGTCAAAGCTTAGAATGGAATCTGATTATCACAGACATCACTTTGGACTTTAATCTCAACAAAGATCAGACCAGAGCCTTCTGTATAGTGGCTGATCATGTGGCATCACAAAATCTAGAGCAACTTAGGATGTACATGGGAGGAATAGGAGGCACAGGCAAAACACAGGCACTGAAAGCTCTTGCAAAATATTTTGAGATATGAGGTGAGTCATACAGATTTGTAGTAGTTGCACCAACTGGTACAGCAGCATCCTTACTAGATGGATCAACATATCATTATCTATTTGAAATAAATGACATGTCTGACAATTCACCGTCATAACTGACACAAGTCAAATCAAGACTATTAGGTGTTGAGTATGTTTTCTTTGATGAAGTATCAATGTTGTCATGCTGCAATATGTACAGGATATCTGCACATCTTGCTCAAGTCACAGGTAAGTTACATGTACCTTTTGGTGGTATTAATATGGTATTTGCAAGAGATTTTGCTCAGTTACTACCTGTTATAAATAATGAACACAGCTCATTATACAGCCAGTCAGTCAGTATGAAATCACTTGTTTTGAAGGAGCAGCAAGCCACTATTGGAAAGGCAGTATGGCATCAAGTGACAACATTAGTAATCCTATGTCAGAACATGCACCAAACAGTGCAAACAAAGGAGGATAAAGCTTTAAGAACATGTACAAAGGCTGATATTTGATTTTTGGAATCACGGTGCATTGGTTCAATTACAGCGAAACCTTCTTGAAGATACCTTTTGCAATGTGTCAATTATAACTACCCAGAATATTGATAAGGATATTATAAACAACATAGGTGCTGCGAGATTTGCTCAGGAGATGGGCAAGAACTAGTCAACTTCTTCAGTGAAGATTCACTGGTACATAACATTGATGTTGACTCAACTCATCTGACCAAAGGTAAATGGCATAAAGGTCGACTATCTCCCTCAATTCAGAAAGTGCTATGGGAACAGCTTCCATCTTCGACAAATGGTTATGCTGCAGGTAAGCTGAGTTTATGCATAGGTCTTCCTATAATTATCAAAACCAATGTGGCCACTGAATTATGTATCACTAATGGTCAAGAAGGATTTGTATATGGTTGGAAATCCACAACTGGCTCATTTGGTCAACAAATGATCGACACCTTATTTGTTAAACTCAAAAATCCTCCTCATGACATACAAATAGATGGTTTACCTCAGAATGTAGTGCCTTTGAGTTGATCAACTGCATCCCTCAAATGTCAGTTGCCATCTGATGTAAAAATAAAGATTTTCCAGTTTCAAGTGGAAGTTCAAGTAAACTATGCAATAACAGACTACACTAGCCAGGGCAAAACACGTCCGTTCAATCCAGTTGATCTATGAAAATGCAAGTCACATCAAGCTTATTACACAGCTCTATCAAGAAGTGCATCTGCTGCAGGTACCTTGATCATAAGAGGATTCAAGAAAGAAAAGATCACTGGCAAAGCAACAGGAGCACTTCGCCAGGAATTCCATGAGTTGGAGCTTGTTGATGAGATAACCAGATTGAGGTATATGGGCAGACTTCCTAAGGATTTATTTGCAATGCACCTCGCAGGTCAGATTTAATCTCCTCTTTCAGAAAATGTAATGGTACTTCATATCACCCTCCTCACCTGCACACTTCACTCAGTTGGAGCGAAGAGGACCTGTTGATGAATCAGGATATATGGACATCCCTTGGTGCATTGCAACCAAACCGATTGTTTCAAAAGCAAAAGAAAAAAACCCCTTTGTTCCAGCTAAAGGTGCTCAATTGTACAACAATCCACCTGTGAAGCCTGGTAAACAAAAATGGTCTCTTGACAATCCATCTCCTACAAAAAGGCAACGCCAATCCATTCAACAAACATCCACAAGATCTACGACAATGTTAGATAATGGTCTGTTTGTGACTGACTGGAACACAAACAGTTGTGCTTACAACTCCGTACTAGCCATACTATTCAATTTATAGTGAGAGAACCTGGTAATTTGGTCATCTGAGCTCATTAAAATAAGTCCTAGGTTGAGCAAACGGCTTGTTGGAGATTTCAACGAAATGGAAGACCATGATTACGAAGCCCTAAATATCACTAGGGACTGGCTTTGGTTAAAACTATTCTCTAAAAGTCCATTGATATTCCCCTTTGGTGAATACACTTCAGTGCATGCTGTTATCAATGAGCTATCTATGAACCAATATGATGTTGTTCAATCCTACCTTGTATGTCCTGGCTGCCACCCAGTGCATCGGCAAAGATCAATATCAAAATCCTTCTTACTTGTATTGTTATCCAATCAGCGCTCCATACCAACTTGTCTGTGCAAACTGAAACACAATGTAGAGTTTGTAAAAGAAGGCTAATCAGAATGAGTAGATTCATATATACTCCACCTATTTTATATATTGATGTATCTTCTGTATCTACAAAAATCAATCAATGTATAAGCATACCTTCTGGTTGAGAATATACAATCTTGCGATTACACGCTGAAAGGTGTCATGTATTTCAATCAACATCACTTCACGAGTCGTTACATTGATCAAAATAACGAAGCTTGGTATCACGATGGACTGGAAACCCACCATTGCATGCTCCGAGAACCAATAGATATTAACGCAACCGACACACACTGCAGAACAAAAACAACTTGTCTTGCCGTATATGCCAAAAAAACAACATGAGGTGTCTGAACGACGTGTTATGTATTGCATTCAATAACTCCGTAGACCTCGGGCATGCCGTGCGTTGCATCGGCCCATACGTACAGGTAAACGTGAATTAGTAACGATCTCTAAGAACCTGAGGTATGAACATTTTTTCAGCGGCTGCATGACTAGGGGGAGGTTACGAGCGTCGTCGCGCCAATAGACCACCAAAAATCTCAGTTTGTGCCAAGGAAAGTCGAAGTTGAGTATAACAGGAAAAATTTCTGGCCAAGACTCCATAGTCAGCTCCGAGATGACATAAGTTGGAAAGGATTCTCGAGCCTGAACCGAGTCCAAGAGTATAACAACCTGGGCAGGCTACCAGTTAGATACAAGAGACCTGCGGAAGGAGTTATATAGCACATTTGAGTTGTTTCAGGGGCTTCCATCCCAACCGGTACCATAGAATAGGGTTGGCCATCAAAGAAGACCACAGAATTCCACATGCAAGTTATAGAGCGGGACAATTGTTTCTATATGCTACCTAATCGCCCAAGAACCCGAGGAAACATAGATATCTTTGAAGGCAATTCGATTCGACTTGTGTACTCTGACGTACAGCCAAGTATCTGTTCTAAGACTTCGCTTAGCAGAAGCTTATGAGGTACCAATACCAGTTTCCAGTATTGTGACATAATCAGGAAGAAAATTTTGTGAGGGCCCGAGATGCAGTGGAAAGGGACATGATGATGTACGATGCATTGCCGCGCGTTGGAGAGAATAATGCGAGCCCGAGAGCTTTCCTCCTCAGAGAGTATACTTTCGTTCGTAGTAGTGACAGCACGCTGGTTTTTTTCGATGAAAGCGACGTCCGAAGCAAGTAATTCGACCATGGTTGATGCTTATCGTCTTGCTTCAAGTTGTACAGTCACACTTAACGCTCCGGATGGAAAAGACTAAATCAGCTAACCTGTCTGGCCCGAGGGGCGACTCTGTTGATCCGGGAGTATAATATCCCACTATGCGATCACTGTCCGAATGTTCGTGTTTTGTTCAAAAAGAAAAAAAAAAGTGGGATGCGTCCGATGATTCATCACGGGTGACCGTCTTTGTTCCATCTTATCTTATCTTAATATCTAGTCGCTGTTAACGCCATTTATGATTTTCGTATTTTTGTGCAAGTACTCTTCCACATTGGCGAGGAGCTTGGATGGTGTTAATAATTGAGAAATTCAATACGACATCCCAGTATGTGAGGATGTATATGCTGTTTGGGGGCCGCCCGCTAGCGGCACCAAACAAAAGATATTCGCGGCCAGAATTTGATGACCGCGAGTCTATTCGGAAGAATAACCCCTTCTGCATATAAATTTAAGTAAGAAATAGGTTGATATGGCACCTGGGAATTTATGGTCCAGCTTCAACAGTTGACAACTGGTAGGTAGCTGCGTTTGCTCTGAGAACCTCCGCATTACAGCGATTAATCGTCCACGGCCAGAAAAGTTTCAATCCAAGAGCCTGCCTTTGAAAGAGGTCCGATAAACAGATTAACTTACTTACACAAAGGCGTACTTTGAGAATATCAAGAAAAGTCAGTCCACAACTAATATCCCGACCATGCATGCTTCTTGTACTATCACTCTGGGCTTTACCTAAATCCATCACCTCGGTATCTCATTGCTCTGATTCTATAGGTACGAGTCCTCTTCAACTTGTCTGAACATAAGAGTATCTATATTACTAGATGCTGAAGAGAAAGTGCTCAAGGTGTTTTGCATGCGAAGCCCTTGCTCACGAAGGTAGAGCAGCATCCGACAGCTCAAGAGCGGGAATACAGCAAGTGCAATGCTGTCATAATAGAGTTACAGGATAGGGTCAACGGAGAACGCATGGGATAGGACTTACATGGCCATGAGAGGATTGATGTACACAGCAGCGAAGGTCTAGCATGTATTAGTCGTTGAATGAATGGAACAGAGGTCTCGTTACCGGAAACGCCACAGTGAGGATAAGAATGAATGCCGAGCACATGAACGTATATATATAATAGCAAGTACCTGATGATTGACACGAAGATATCAGGATCGGCCACGAGCATGGGAGTGAACAACGGAACCGTCATGGTGCATAACTCTTTGAAGGGGCATTCTCTCGCCACGGAGTTGTTTTGAGTGTCGGGAGAATTCGAACGCTTTGAAAGATACCAGACATAGATTCACTGTCGACCAGAAGCGCTTCATCAGTTGGTCTCTTCGACAGGGGCAAGGATGACAAACGCGTGGAGAAAACGGTAAGCAACGAATAACGTCCCACGCGGTTCTTATCAGGCGAGATGTCATCACGAGAAGTTTGGGCAGATGACTTTGTGGATAACGACAAAAGAACGAATTCTACAGCGCAGCTTGCAAGCACAAGAATCAAAAGAAAAGCTGTTATTGATCGGGTCCTGCCCCAAATAACCCAGGTCCTGATGAGAAATACCGCTGATGGAAGCTCTTAGACACATTTGAGAAAAGAATCGGAAACAAACCAACTGTCAGCAAAAATTAACGAGAAATATGCACCCCCTGAACGACCATTAGTGTCCGATGAAATCCGCCAACAATGAGTTTCGTACACAAAGAGATGCTACTACCGGGTCCAGCATAGGAACCAAAGGTAGTAGTTATCAATAGAGTGAGCAAGGGAATGAATCGTGTTAACAGATAGAGAATCTTTGGGAGGTTCCACCGAGCCTTCCAGATCGTACGACGTTCGAGAGAAAACAAGCAAGTGTATTCGTACACCTGATAGTTGCGATCAGGCGTGAAAAGACTTGTACAATAGAACAATGGGACCACTCACCCATAATGTGAGCGATGCATCTGTTCAAACCTTATCAGTCAAGAGCTCCCCTGGAGTGACTAGGGTACCTAACACATGGCAGACTATTGAAGCAGCTTCAGCGCCCCAACGTTATTCACAAAAGGAATTACTGACTTGCATTAGATAGGCTTGCCAGATGACCTCCTGTGAGAGGGTTGCCACTTCCGATATTTCGAGCTGCATGGACCCGCCAGGAAGCTTTTTTGTTTAGTTGTGATGTCGACAGCGACCTCTCTTAAAAGTTCGTCGGTACAGCAGTCATGACGCAACGGTAAATTCTTACCAAGACGGACCCACACAAGATACACATAGTTTCTGTATTTGATTCTGTATGGGTTGTAAGGACACGGGTAGTGAACCTGTGCTTCAAGCGAGATTGAAAATGACAAGGATCGCTAGGGTCCAAAAGATGTGATGGATAGAAGACGTTTCTTTTTATAGTCAACTACCATACGAGTGCCAGAACTATAAAGTGGCGGAGTTACGTGTCTTGTGGTATCATTACGAACACTGCGAGTTGTTTTGGACGTCCTTTACCTTCATGATATGTTCGCTGAAAGCAACAAACGGTGGTGGAGGGAAATAGAAAGACCAATTCAGATGTCGGATGGTATCCCTCACGGTAATGAGTTATTTCGGTTGACAAGGGAGCAGTATAAGAATACATTGACGTCCGAAGCAGATGTCAGACACAATCATCAAACGTCAAGGTATCAGATAATCTAAAAACAGCCATGTCGCAGACGAAAATTCTTCTTGTCAGCGCACAAACATAGCTTTAGGTGTAGTATAGGAGATCTTGATACACCTTTGGGAACCGAAAAAGTGCAAATGCACTGATTCTCACGAGCAAATACATCCTGTAGCTTATTCACACGTCAATCACTGGCAGCAGCTATTATCAACGCAAAAGACGCGGTGAAGAGTTACACCTCCTGCCTCTTTCTTAGTAGCGAGTACTCCCACAGATGGTTTGAGCTTTATTCCCGAACTGAAAGTTCAAATGGATCGATTCGATTTCGAGGCTTGTCACAGACTAGGCAAGGCACCGAGCGCTCGATAAACCTGTATTGAAATATCATGAGTTTGCATAAAGGACAAATTTTGGGACATGTGTCTTGTGCAGATGTAATAGTATGCTTCTGAGCTCGGTTTCCAGACGCCGACGAATGAGTTAGTGCTCCGATTGGAAAGAAAAAGTACACGCAGAGATGGAGGTCACGGACTAGACAGCTCTTATGCCGGATGTTCTTGACGATTGTTGTCCAGGGAGCGGTCCACGTTAGTGCCTATCCAGTCCAGATGGATCAATACCCATTGAAATGTCTCGTTCATACTCCAGGGAGGCAAACCCAAGTAACGTGATTGTGTTGTCAACCTTGATTGATTCATTGAAGTCGCCAGGAGGTTCAAACCCTAACCTCAATCCAGGTGCATCTTTTTATCCTTCCAACATGTCTTCTACCACAAACCCAATAACGCTCATCTCCTCCCTCCCCACTTTCGTCACGCCTGAAGAACATGCCAACTTAATTTCCTCCACGCCCTCCTCGTTCGCAGACATCCCTCCGATTCTCAAACACACCCAACCCAATGTTCGTGTCACCCTCGATCCTTCCATCCCAGGTTTCGACACCACCTCTGCTACAAATGGCACTTTATACGTTCTCACAAGGTACATTTCCCCTCTTTTCCTCTTTCTTTTGTTTGACCTAACTTGGCCAAAAAAATCAGTGTCCTTGTATATTTCACTTCAACAGGACAAGGGTTCCAAATCTCCTACCCATCTATAACACTCCACGCCATCTCCCGTTCCGAACCCTCTCCATCCATCTATTGCCAACTTGACGCGGGTCCCGCGCCTGACGCAGATGCCGATGACGAAGACGCAGACACGCTCCTTCAAGAGCTCTCCATAATTCCGCATGATCCTGCTTCTCGTTAGTCTTTAACAATTTCCCTAATCACTCGCTCACTCTCACTCACTCACCTTACCCGTTTACACAGTCGAACAAATTTTCGAAGCCCTCTCAACCTGCGCCGCCCTCCACCCGGATCCCAACACCGATCTAGACGACGACGACGACACAACAATCGATCCACTCTCCACGCCTTTTGATACCTTCAACGGCTCAGCAGACGAGGAGCTAAGCGAAGTAGGCCGGGTGCGCAGCGATTTCTCGAATGATTCTCGGTATCATCCCTACTAGACACTCTTTCTTTGTTCTTTTTTCATGTCTTGGTTAAAATTTCGATCACGATTTCTTGATCCGTGCACGTCGGCGCGTAGGCTGCACTCGCGCATATGGAATCGATAATTTACGATCCGTTCGATCACGATGACGAAGAAGGGGAGGAGTTGCCACCTGATTCGGAGGAGGAAGGCGATGATGAGAAAGATACCTTGGAAGATGCTGATGAAGGAAACGACTCGAAGAAGAAGGAGGAAAAGAATGGGGAAGAGGTGAAAGCGGTCGCTGAAAACAAACCGACCAAGGCTACGTAATCCCAAAAATGGATACTAATACTTCTGCATGTATCACTCCACATCTTGAATCCAATTATATATCGTCCCCAGTCCAATCAAAAAACCAAGCAATATCAATCTCAACAAAAAATCCCGCTTCAAGGTCTTACGGGACTCATTCTCGTAATCAGTCTAAGTACCGCTTAAAACTTGTCATATGATCTCCTCTATATCTTCAGTGACGGTACCACGGATCGAACGTCGTACTTCCTGATTCCAGCTCCCGAGCACCCCATATCCAGTTCGTCCAAACGAACACGCTCGGACTGATCTATTATCCCCTTTCCTTCCCTTCCTCACTGCGAATCTACCTACTCTCGCATGCCAACACCGCCACAATTCTCTCTACGCCCCGCACCAATACGCATATCCTAACGCATGTGCAAATCTTAAACGTTAAACATATCCCTAGATCCGTTTACAAGGAGTATGAATGCCGTTCAAAAAGCTTCGTACTTCGTTCATCCTGTGGAAATGGAGGTACCACGAATCGAACGCCGTACCTCCCAATCTCCCTATCAAGCACGTCCAGTCGAAACACGTTCAAACTGGTCTATGAGGTCCTTTCCCTTTTTTTTTTCCTGCATCTTCTATCTAGTATCGAATTTCTGTCATCATCGCCATTGCAGTCCTTTCCACACCATGCATCAACACTACAGTCGAATCCCTCATAACCCATAGCAGTTGGTGGAAGCCAAAATCTATGGGATTGGAGATTATGGGTTACCAGAGATGTTATAGGATCATGTATCAACCTTGTTTTAAGCTAAAATCATGTTACTATACTTTTATCTACGAAAATTGTCCAACTATGAGCTCTTGGAAAGAAAATAATTGGTGATGACACTTGGTTGAAGGGCACAGAATTCATCAAGGTGTGTCTGATGGCCAAATTTGTTTGATCATGACCTCGAACTCACAAGCAAATGGTTCATCAACATCTGCAACATAGTCCCTGAGTGTTGCAATGGCAGGTACCAGGTCCGTACACATTGTGTTAAGCAACTTCTTTTGGTCATCATCATTGACCGGTTCTTCCATAACTTTCATATGTTTTCTCATTCCTTCGCACCTGGTACTGGCATCTCCTATTACCGATAGTATAAAGAACATACTATATACTTGTTCAGTAGTCTTTTCTTTCAATCAAGGACTTATTCCAGCTCTATTGGCTGATCTAAGACTCTAGTATGATGACACCATCACCCCACACTGTTCTTACATATTTTGAACTTTTCCAAGTCCTACTAGCTTAACTCTACACACTCTTGACTCTCGCATCTTAGTTCACCTCAGTCTGATCAACTGCAGTCATCCAGTTTCATGAGTCACCACTTACAAAATCTTTTGCTAACAATGTCTACTAGATATACTCTTCATAGTCAGTAACCTGGGAAATTGACTCATTGACTTGGTCCCACTGCTGTTCATCAGACTGGACTTCTTCAATGCTTTGTGGAAGCTTGGCAGAGGCCAGCTCAACCCCAGTGTCTAATATGGCAGATTCAGAACTGCACCTTGGAATTTCTGCCAGTGTTGATACCACCATGATGCCTATTGAAATGGACATGGATGCTGCCAAGCCTCCAACTGGTGGAAATGTCATCACATTTGGGAACAACAGTAACACAGAGTCTAGCCTCACTAGCTCCCTGTCCAACATTGGTGAACATCATAACATATCTACAGTTGAACCTGTACTAGATAGTAACATTTATATCACTACACCCAACATCAGGACTCATTGCCATTTCATTGAGATAGAACCTGAGGATACCTTTGTAGTGTTAGAACCCTATCAGAGTGACATAAATACACAGTGTAAGTGTTTCCTCAGTCATGTACAAGTAAGTGTTTCTAAACAGTACAATACCAGTGAGAGCATAGGCAGTATGGTAGATGAGACTCACCTTCAGTCATGTACAAGTGACTGTGTTGAAATCTGAACAGTATGGGCCTAGATAAAATACAGACTTGTAAGTCTCTTATCCTCAGTCTGTAGTGTAGAAGTGACTCTTATTCTGTACCTAGATAAAATAAAGACTCATAAGTCTCTTATCTATGGTACAGTAAGTAAATGTCCATGGTATGTAAGTAGTTTGGGCTCACCCTCAGTCTGTAGTGTAGAAGTGATTGAGGGTGGCCGAGTTTGTATCCTTATATATAAATCTTCATTTTCCATTGTTCAAGTGCAACAATGAAGTATGACAAGTGTGATGTGTTGAAGTCAGGCATGCTTCATGGTGGCATATGCACCATTGGCTCACAACAGACTGAGGGTATCATATGATAGGTAGTTGTATATATACATATTTCTATGTGGTAAGGGTCAAGATAAGTAATCAGGGTTGGTCCAAAGAACAATGAGTGAAATAAAGAGTGAAATAAAGAGTAGAGAAGAAAGGGGGCTGGAATGGTGGCCAAGGTGCAAGGTGCAAGGTACAAGGTTGATAGTGCCAATTTAAAGGAGTAAAGAAGAAAGAGGGCTGGAATGGTGGCCAAGGTGCAAGGTTGATGGTGCCAATGATTGCTCTTGTTTCTGATTTTAGCCTCAGTCCCCATATATAAGAAGCTTCTATAGTGCTTCCCTTCATTCAGGACAGATGGTTACCCCCATTCTTTTTGATGATTTATTGACTTCTTGCATTGAGTTTTGAAGCCTATTTGATTTGCTATATAAGCATCCAATTCAGATATGTGCAAGTGTACAGTGAGTATGGGATTCTAATCTAACTATCATGAGTTTCACTTAGCTTGTCCTAATGAGATTTTGGCAGTGATAAACCTTCCAAGGTGGGTGTGCTGCTTTGAATTTGACATAATATTGTTAAGATTGAAAATTTCACAGCTTCTCTATACCTTGTCAAGAAGAAACAATGGATGAGATAAGTAGAATTATTGACAATAGTTGGTGACCAACTCAATTAAAGCTTTGTTCATTCTTCCTCTAATCAAGTAATTGTTTCCAGGCTGAAAGTCAAGTCTTTGGTTGACAGAAGCAATTCAAGCAATCCAGGAACTAAATCTAGTGGTTCACATACTCATCATGCATCTACATTCAAGAATGCATGTCTTTTTAGGTTATGACAACTGTTTGGCATCTAGCTTTTTGTAAAGTTCCCAGCACTAGTAAATTTGATCTGATGTTAGAGCCACCATGTTACTGGTTTCTTAGGTGCACAAAATACAATGTGGTATATATATATATAAAACACCAGATATACCATCCTCAGTCTCAGTGTGCTCTTTCAACTCTCTAATGCACTTCTCTGCTACTTTCCTGGTAACTGCTTTCTTGGTACTCCAAGTATTTGCTGGATCTAGTCTTCTGGTCAATGATGCCAAATCACTCAGTGAAATAAAGGATGAATATATTGTGACATTCAAATCTAATAATAGGCCTTCTTTTATTACACACAACAACACTGATGTGATCTACCATTACAACATCATCAATGGTGTTGCTGGTATGTGATAAAATATTCAAATTCTTTTATTCTCAATGTCTAACTCTACTCAATGCAGGCAAATTCACTGCTAAACAAATTAAAGAGTTACAAGCCAGTCCTGATGTTGAGAGAATCTATGAGGATCATGATGGTATTGCCACCATAAATAGTGCCCCCAGCAATGATACCAGTATTCAGTTTGTTTTCTTCCTTTGTTCACTGTTGATATAATAACAAATACATTGATGTTAGGAGAAATGCTACTTGGGGACTTGCCTGCTTGAGTTCCAAAACTCCACTTACATACAAAAATGTCATGTATGTCTGTTACTAATGAAATGAATTGTACTAATTGATATTGTGCTATACACAGAGCAACAAATTTCACATTTTATTATTATGCATTGGCAGGCTATAAAGTTGACATATATGTTGTTGGTATGTTTTATTTGATGTTAAATCTAGACAAACTATTGATTGATAGTTTATTTTAAAATGCTTTATGTAGACTCAGGTGAGTTCCTTATTAGACAATAATCATTTATGACTTAATGCCTCACTTTTATTTTCTCATTTATCAAGGTATCAATATTAATCATGTAAGTTTCTATGAATGGCTATCTATTTCTTTCCTTTGACTCAATTATTACATAGACTGACTTTGATGGACGTGCAAGGTGGGGTAAGACATTTGGAGGATACCCTGATATAGATGATCATGGTCATGGAACTCATTGTGCGTAAGTTGTCAAATTTTATACTAACACTCCTAAAGTTAATTGTATCAAAGTGGACTGGCAGCTGGCAAGACATATGGTGTTGCAAGAAAAGCTGAAATTATTGCAGTTAAAACTGGTGGTTGTGATCTGTGAGATTTAGACTGATCACACAATCTATTTGTGATCCTTATTCTAAAAATGCAGTAAGAAAGTCAAGATCAGTGATACGTGAGCTCATTTCAAATTCACATCTCTAAATTACTGCTGATTTGTTCTTATGATTCAGAATTTCTGGATTGGAATGGGTTCATGAACAAATTAAAGCCTCTAGTCACCACTCTGTTGTTCTTTTGAACATTGGTGTTAATGGAACAAGCCAAGTTTATGATGATGCTGTTATCAGTGTATGCCTTTTTTTCTTTTCTACAGTTATTTTTTAAATTTATAATGGCCTGAATTCGACTCTAGTTGACAAATGATGACATTCCTGTTGTTGTAAGGATCTGTTGCCTTTAACAGTTTCCTGACCTTCTAATCTATTAAATAATTAAATTAGGTTGCAGCAGGCAATATGGCAAAGCCAGCAAGCTATTTTTCTCCTGGTCATCTTCCAAGCACAATTACTGTTGCTTCTTCTACCATTTCTGATCAAGAAGCTTCTTCTTCAAATTTTGGAGATGCAATTGATATATTTGCTCCTGGACAGGATATTGTTAGCACAGGAATTGGAAGCACAACTGTGAGCCTGAGTAACAGAATTATTTTATCCATGCTTATTTGCTGTTTCTGAAATTCCTCAGGCCACAAAAGTTGATTCTGGAACATCTATGGTATTTACTACATTTTAGCAATTGACATGAAAATTATTGAACAACACATGGCAGGCTGCTTCCTATGTTGCAGGCATTGTTGCTATGTTCCTTTCATATAAGAAATATACCATAGCTGAATTAAAGGCAGTTTTGAATGGTCATGCTCTTAAAAAGGTTTTACATGATGTTTGTAAGTTTATTCACCTGTAGAACTATCACCTGAGCTGAGCAAATTCAAGCCTTACATACACCAAACAGGCTTGCACAGAATGGCTTTGCTCCGAAACCTGAGCTGGATATGATAAGCCTCATGGCAAACATTTTTGAATAGACTGCTGTTCTATAGTGACTATCAACCTGTAGCATGTACTACATAGTAGCAGAGCTTGCTCTGTGACATATAATACTAAAGAAGTAGATACACCACTACAAGATAGTAGAGCAATGCATTTGTACCATGTTCCACAAGCAGAAGAGTGTCTACAGTGTATTGTTTAAAATGATCACAGCAGACTCTGTTGCTCTCAATGTGGTTGATCAAGGCCAGTTTGATCAATCATCAAAGTTATAGCTGATCAACATAACTAATAGAGCAGATGATTTCCCATTGATGTTATAGTGGTCAGATTCAGTTGATTGAAAGAGTACAAACTGATGCAGGATCAATCCACTGGTGAAGTATACTGGTTGACATACCTGATGAAGCAGATAGATTCTGATTTGATTGCTTAATACAAAGCACCATGTATAGAAACTACATATGCATGAGTACATGGCTATGCTTTTTCTTTCATCTGCTTGAAAACTCTCCAGATGACATCAAGTGTATCTAATTTTGCAATTTCTGCCATATAGAGTTGTCTGGCAGCTTTTGCAAAAGTGATCCCTTCTTGTTGTTGCAATGCCAGCACCTCTGCATGCAAAACAAGTGCTTCATATTTTGAGAAAGGCTAGCAAATTGAAACAAGGTAACAAGTGAGCATGACTGAGGCTTACTGGGTCTCAACCTTTCTATGACTGAACATCTCATAAAGAACATTCTCATAATTTTGAGGCTGGAAAATATGTTAGATCAGTAAGTATGTTATGGTATCTCTGAAATAAATTAATCACTCCTTGAGGGCCAGCTGTGGGCAATTGCATGAAGTCATTCAGAGTTGTCTTTCCACTTGCTGAACTATAAATTGTGGTATAAGGATGTTCTTGTCATCAGTTTAGCAAAGGGCATACCTAAAAAGTAGGGGAAGGGATGTTGTGATTGGGGTGGCACTGGTGATAGCATGCAGACCAGTCTAGACATGTGTAGCAATGAAGGAGCAAGGCAACTTCAAAGGACACAACAATCCAAATAAAAAGGTCCAAGGGGGTGTGCACTAGTGTGTGTCTGCAAGAGCAAGTCTTGGCAGATTTCTAAGTACTAGAGGGAATAAATACTGGCCAAGAAGGAATAACTGACCAAAGTTAAACTGATTATATAAGAACCTTGCCAACAGTTAGCAGTAACAGAGGGCCCAATGGCAAACTTGTTAAATACATATGACAGATTATTGCTTAGCAGCAAGATTTGGCCTAATGGCAAACTAGGCCCAAAGGTGATAATTGAGAAGAGGAACTCTAGGTTAGAGTTGCATGTGATAGGAGACTTGGTAAGATTGAAAATCAGGTAAAGATTCAGTACAAAAATGTAATGCAGCCACATGTTGATAGCATGCTTGGTAGCCTATGCTAGGGAAAAGGTGATCTGCATGAGCCTTTTCTCCTAAAACACAAAACAACCTAATCAAAGAAAGGAGTAGTGGGTGAGGTTTGTATAGGTTGGAGGCTACCTATAAGAATAAAATGTATTTGAAGCACTGTGTATATGAGGGTGGGATTTCCAGAAGCTAGTAGTGTTGTAGGTGACAAAAATTGTTTAAAAGGTAACTTGGAAACTAATGCTACTTTGACTAACTAGCTAACTAAAGCTGACACTACTGAGGTATATCTGATAGAAATAAGTGTTGTCAGGGTTGGAGTGTGAGAGGGAGTGCAAGACCAGAATACCTAATGAGGAGGGGAATAGACACCAATTTCTTGCACCTATCAAAGACAGTCCTTAGTGATGCACTTAGTGACTGGCCTAGCAACAAACTAGGTGATGATGAAGGCAACAAGGTGAAACTGTGGAAGGTGGAGACTTATGTGCTTTTGTTTTTGGTGACAAGCTTGGCACTGAAGGAGGGATAGGTGGCAGAAGTGATGGGGTGTGAAATATGCTCTATTGAGTGATGATAGTGGTGGGTATCCACACTCACTGCTGTTCCTACACCAGCACTGGTTAAACTGTGTCTCAAAAGGCAACAGAGCTGCTTGGCAATAGGCACTAAGCATAGAGTTAAATCATGCCTCAAACAGCATGTAGAGTTGCCATAAAAATAATATAGAGCTTAGTGACAGGTGTCTAGCATGAGAATGCTATAAAAGGTGACATAAACTTAGAGGTTTAAGACTTGGCAGATGCAGTGCTTAGATTTAACTAGCAACCAGCAACTTCACAAGGGTGATTCAGAGCATAAGCATAACTATAAAAGTTAGAGGTGAAAATCTGGTGAAATTTCTTACAGGTTATATACTAGTAAGGTGGAAAAGTTGTATAATCTTTCCACTCTATGTACTATCCTAAGTATATTGATAGGCCCCAAAAGAGGCTGAGGACAGAAACATCAAAATACACACTCCTGATTGTGATGCAATTGGTCACATGTTCGAAACACATGACTTTCAATTGACTTCCATTCTTACTTACTATTTATATTCATACAAGTCAAATAGGCAAAGCTGACCATTACAAAATATGCACTACTGTACTGGCATGGGTATACCTGTCCCTGGACTCAGAGCCAGGGTAGAGCTTGAAAATTTCCGCCTTCCATTCCTCGTAGGTGTAAGCGTGGGCAGCGGGTTCAGGTTTGTTGTGAGTGGCTGCGGGAGTGAATTCACCTTCATACTCTTTAACGCTCATCCATGTTTCTCCAGTATTGTAAGTTAAGTATCGGACAGCATAATCTTTCTTCTGGCGATTGTCATTAACTCGGCAGTCTCGGAAGAGGTACTCCAATTCTTGGAAGTACTGCGCTAACTCGCGCACTTTTTCTTCATCCCATTTTGGCATGGTGTGGTGCCCTCGGGTCGGCATGAGTCTAGTGTTATCTTCCATAGTGCGGGGAGGTTCAACTGGAGTATTAGGTATGGTCGGGATTAATTCAGCTATGATGGAAACTGGCGCTTGGTCAGGAGTAGGTGGTTGCATAGGAACTGATTGATATTCAGAGCTAAGCAGCGTTAGAGGACTAAGCAACCAACTGTCGTCAAGGCTCCTTGGAAAAATATCTGGTATGTCGTCAAGCATTAGTCTCCTAGCGGCTGTGTCTAGTTCGTCAGCTAGATTGGCTGGTCTAGGAGATCCTGCGGGTGATACGAGGTGAATATGGGATGGTAAAATGATTTAAGAGTGCCGAAAAATACTGCCTGTGAGTAGATTCTTTTACGATCTGCTGCCGATGAAACCCTTGTGGTGGGCTCCAAAATGATAGCATGCTCAGTCACCTAGATGCATGCTAGAAAGAGAGGTCTACATGAGCTCTCGTTCCAAGACACAAACAACCTATCAACAGAAAGTAGGTAGATTGTAGGCTACCTATAAGGAAAATGATCCAAAGCACAAG